>JAEIFT010000976.1:0-25498 GCA_018904225.1 Lordiphosa mommai | reverse complement strand
TTTTTACATACACTTGAAAAGTGTATATTAATTTTGCCCAGAAGTTTGTAACGCATAGAAATATTCATTTCCGACCCCATAAACTATATGATATTCTTGATCAGGACGATGAGCTGAGTTCATTTCCGCTTGTCCGTCCGTCCGTCTGTCCGTCTGTCTGTCTGTCTGTTCGTCCGTCTGTCCGTCTGTCCGTTCGTCCGTCTGTCCGCTGTCCGTCTGTCCGTCTGTCTGTCTGTTTCTACGCAAACTAGTCCTCAGCTTGAAAGCTATCGAGCTGAAATTTTGCACAGGAGTATTCTTTTCACTGCACGCAACTAATATGTCGTGAACTGGCCGGATCGTATGACTTATATCTTATAGCTGCCATAGGAACGATCGGTCGAAAAATAAGACTTAGTGAGTTAAACTTTTTTATTTTCCATCGTAGCGTCACCAATCGTAGTATATATTAGTTTTATATGTTTCCACACAATTCGGAAAAAATTTATCAAAATCGGATGACTATAGTATATAGCTGCCATATAAACGGTCGGGTTTAAATTACTTCCAGTGAGAAACTTTTTGTTTTCCTCATCAGCATCTTTCAATCTTGGTATATATTAGTTTTATATGCTTTCCCATACTTTTTTAAAAAATTTACCAAAATCGGATGACTATAGCATATAGCTGCCATATAAACGGTCGGACAAAAACTACTTTTAGTGAGAAAAACTTTTTTGTTTTCCATCGTAGCATCTTCAATCTTGGTATATATTAGTTTTATATGCTTTCACATAATTTTTAAAAAATTTATCAAAATCGGATGACTATAGCATATAGCTGCCATATAAACGGTCGGTCAAAAAATTACTTCTAGTGAGAAAAACTTTTTTGTTTTCCATCGTAGCGTCTCCAATCTTGGTATATATTAGTTTTATATGCTTACATAATTTTTAAAAAAAATTATCAAAATCGGGTGACTATAGCATATAGCTGCCATAGCATAAACGGTCGGTCAAAAACTACTTCTAGTGAGAAAAATTTTTGTTTTCTATCGTAGCGTCTCCAATCTTGGTATATATCAGTTTTGTATTTTTCACATAAGTTTGAAAAAAATGTATCAAAATCGGATGACTATAGCATATAGCTGCCCTTAAACGGATCGGTCGGAAAAATGATATTTTACTAAGAAAAAAATTTTTTTTATGGTATCAAATTTTTATTATTAAATATTAAAAAAAGTTTAAAATATTTGATATCTATCTCTATATATTTTTTACCGGTTAAATCAGTTGGAGTAAACTTGTTCAAGTGTATTTAAACTTCGGCACAGTCAAAGTTAGCTTTGCCTTCGGGGGGGGGTTTTAAGGGGGGTATAATTTTTTTTTTCGACTTTTCGGCCTGGGGGGAATTTTATTTTGGCCTTTTTTTGAGATTTGGATAATTTTCGGGATCTCTTATTTTTATTATTTTTTTTAAAATTTGTTTTTGGTTCTTTATTTTGACTCTTCTTGTTACTAAATATTTATACACTTTTTAAAGTGTACACATTATAAAATTTTTGCCCAGAAGGGGTTTGTAATAGAAATAGAAATATTCATTTCCGACCCCATAAACTATATATATTCTTGATCAGGACGACGAGCTGAGTTCAATTCCGTCTGTCCGTCTGTCTGTTTCTACGCGAACTAGTCTCTCAGTTTTAAAGCTATGGAGCTGAAATTTTGCACAGAATCTTCTTTTTACTGCACGCAACTAATATGTCGGAACCGGATCGATGATTATATCATATAGCTGCCATGGAAACGGTTGTTACGGAACTGCTTTTTTCCCGAAGGGCTACGCCGGCTGGCTCATCGGATCCCAGGGTTGGATCCATCCCATGCCCTACAGCCCGAAAACAATCACCTCCAAACGACGGAACCCTACATTTTTTCATCACTGACAGAGACATTCACACATCACTAACAGATGGAAATCATAAAGTAAAACAAATTAACCAACAAAAAAAACATTGTCCTTTTCAGAAGGGGTTCTCAATGGACTCCCTGGCGCTCCCACCCTACCTGCAGCGGACTCCATCCTCCAGCTGCCCTTATGCTCTGGCTTCTCCACGTGGGATTTTTTTTTTAACCCACGACGGCAACCATGGCTGTTCTCTTTCCTGCCCATTACAACTTGCACTTCATTTTTTGATATGTTAGGCAAGAAAGTTCTATTTAACAAATCTCTTTTTATTTTACTATTTACTTAAATGATTTCACAAGTATTCAACGAAAACAAAAAACGCTATCGCCATTCGATGCTCATACCTTGAGGACAACACTGGCTACACTTTCACTCTGCTAACCTAATGCGTCTGAGAGAAACAAAAAGTATTAGCCTGGGCTTAGAAGAGATTCTTCTTTGCTTTTGCCACACACAAGACAAAAAAAGAAAGGACAAATATCGCTTATACTACCTTACCTACCTAAAGAGCTCTTTAAGGAGGGACAAGGGCGATCAGATGAGGTAACAACATAAGGGTTATTCTCCCTCTATTATTATTATTTTTTTCTAATTTACTTTATATCAAAATTTTTTTTTTGTTTCCTTCTCCTGCGCGTAGAGCGAAGCCACTTTCGCCAAGCGCTCTGGCTCCTTATGAGCATGATCAACAATAAATTTTAACAGGAACAAAAAGACAAGAAGAACAAAAAATATTCGGAATGGACTTAACACGTACTCCTTAAAACTACTAAATATGTATATGGATGTATGTATGTAGATATGTATAGATATTTCGTTTTGCCGCAATAAATTTTCTTCTTCTATTTGAGCTCTATAATATGGCGTTTCAACAATTATGTTTAAGATCGGAACGAACTCAACATTATATCTTTATCCTGCCGTTGACTAGACGCTCAAAAAGCCTTTCTACGCCACTAGGTGAATACCCAATCTGTCCGCCAGCGTAGGTCAGTAATCGGGCGTGGTCACGGAAAGTCGCCCTGTACTTGGCTGCTTCTCCAACTGGTCACCACAGCTTTCGGATTGTCGGATTAGGGTCGATCCCAAGGGTGTAAAAAGAAAAAAAATAAGGAATACCGTGGCCGATCCTTTTCAGCGCCACGACCACGCTACAAAAAAACACATATTTTTTTATTTTTTATACACTTGAAAAGTGTATATTAATTTTGCCCAGAAGTTTGTAACGCATAGAAATATTCATTTCCGGCCCCATAAACTTATACATATTCTTGATCAGACGACGAGCCGAGTCTTCAATTTGTCTGTCCGTCCGTCCGTCTGTCCGTCTGTCTGTCTGTTTCTACGCGAACTAGTCCTCATGCTTTAAGCTTACCGAGCTGATAGACAATCTTCTTTTTACTGGACGCGCAACTTATTTTGATTTTTTTATTACTAATATTTTTATACACTTGAAAAGTGTATATTAATTTTTGCCCAGAAGTTTGTAACGCATAGAAATATTCATTTCCGACCCCATAAACTATATATTCTTGATCAGGACGACGAGCCGAGTTCATTTCCGCTTGTCCGTCCGTCCGTCTGTCTGTCCGTCTGTCCGTCTGTTTCTACGCGAACTAGTCTCTCAGTTTTAAAGCTATCGAGCTGAAATTTTGCACAGAGTCTTCTTCTCACTGCACGCAACTAATATGCTGGAACCGGCCGTATCGGATGACTATATCACATAGCTGCCATAGGAACGATCGGTCCAAAAACTAGTTCTAGTGAGAAAACTTTTTTGTTTTCTATCGTAGCGTCACCTATCCTGGTATTTATTAGTTTTATAGATTCTTTACACAATTTTAAAATAAATTTATCAAAATCGGATGACTATAGCATATAGCTACTATATAAACGGTCGTTCAAAAACTAGATCTAGTGAGAAAACTTCTTTGCTTTCCATTGTAGCATCACCAATCGTGGTATTTATTAGTTTTATATGCTTTCACATAATTCTGAAAAAAATTTATCAAAATCGGATGACTATAGCATAGTGCTGCCATATAAAGCAGTCGGTCAAAAAAACAACTTCTAGTGAGAAAAACTTTTTGTTTTTCTATCGTAGCGTCCCCAATCTTGGTATATATAAGTTTTATAAGCTTCACATACTTGAAAATTAATCAAGATCGGATGACTATAGCATATAGCTGCCATACGACCGATCGGTCGGAAAATGTGTTTTACTAAGAAAAAGTTTTTTTATGGTATGAAATTTTTATTATCAATGATTTAAAATTTCAAATATCTGATATCTATATCCTATATATATTTGACCGGTTAAATCGGTTGGAGTAAGTTTTTCAAGTGTATTAAAACTTTCGGCACAGTCGAAGTTAGCTTTACCTTCTTGTTTTTTTTTTAATTTGGATCACCCAGTTTTTTATATCCGAATTTTCATTTCTTGTTTTGATGGGATTCAAAATAATAATTGGTAATTTTAGTTTACTTTTATTTTAATTCTTGGTAATATTTGTCCTTTTTCGCATAGTGAACCGTTGTTGTGAATCGGTTACTTTTTTATACACTTGAAAAGTGTATACTTTGCCCAGAAGTTTGTAACGTATAGAAATATTCATTTCCGGACCACATAAACTATATATTCTTGATCAGACGACGAGCCGAGTCCAATTCCGTCTGTCCGTCTGTCCGTCCGTCCGTCTGTCCGTCTGTCCGTCTTGTTTCTACGCGAACTAGTCTCTCAGTTTTAAAGCTATCGAGCTGAAATTTTGCACAGAGTCTCCTTTTTACTGCACGCAACTAATATGTCGGAACCGCCGATCAACAGACTATATCATATAGCTGCCATAGGAACGATCGGTCTAAGAACTAGTTCTAGTGAGAAAACTTTTTTGTTTTCCATCGTAGCGTCTCTAATTTTGGTATAGTGTTAGTTTTATATGTTTCCACACAATCGGAAAATGTATCAAAAATGGATCACTATAGCATATAGCCGCTATACAAACGTTCGGTCCAAAAGTTAGTTCTAGTAAGAAAACTTTTTTGTTTTCCATTGTAGCGTCCCCAATCTTGGTATATGAAAGGTTTTACATGCTTCCACAAAATTTGAAAAATTTTATTGAAACTGATGACTTATAGCATATAGCTGCCATAGATCGATCGGTCGAAAAATTTGTTTTACTAAGAAAAGTTTGTTTTTATGGTATGAAATTTTTATTATCAATGATTTAAAAATTTTAAATATCTGATATCTATATTCTATATATATTTTACCGGTTAAATCAGGTGGAGTAAAGTTTTTCATGTATTAAAACTTCGGCACAGTCGAAGTTAGCTTTGCCTTCCTCGTTTTGTTTTCATTTCACTGATTGACTTTTTAATTTAAAAATATGACGTGAACTTACTTCAGGTAAAGGCATAGCATCCAACATTTAAAATAAATTTTATGAATTAAAACAAAGTGTTAAGTTTATTAATGTGTGCATCATTCATAAGCCACCCTATTACATTTTAACCGCTTATTTTTTTAAAATAAAAAAGGATTAAAAATTAAGGGGAAGAATAACTGAGCAAAATCGACTACTCAAATGTTTACAAATAAATAAAGTAAATTAAAAAATTAACAAACACAAAGAAATAGTTTTAAGCAAATTTTGCTTATGCTTCAACATTTAAAATAATTTTTTTATGAATTAAAAAAAGTGGGTGTAAGTTTAATTAATGTAGCATCTTTTCATCAGCCACCCAATTACATTTTAACTGCTTATTTTTATACACTTGAAAAAGTGTATATTAATTTTGCCCAGAAGTTTGTAACGCATAGAAATATTCATTTGGGACCCCATAAACTATGGTATATTCTTGATCAGGACGACGAGCCGAGTTCATTTCCGCTTGTCCGTCCGTCCGTCTGTCCGTCTGTTGTCTCGGTCTGTTTCTACGCGAACTAGGCCCTCAGTTTTAAAAGTTATCGAGCTGAAATTTTTTGCACAAGAGTCTTCTTTTTTACTGCACGCAACTAATATGTTTGCACCCGGCCGGATCGATGACTATATCATACAGCTGCTAAAGTAGGAACGATCGGTCCAAAAACTAGTTCTAGTGAGAAAAACCTTTTTTGTTTTCTATCATAGCGTCACCTATCCTGGTATTTATTAGTTTTATATATTTTTCACAATTCTGGAAAAATTTATTAAAATCGGATGACTATAGCATATATTGCCATATAAACGGTCGTTCAAAAAACTAGTTCTAGTGAGAAAACTTTTTTGTTTTCTATCGTAGCTTCCAATATCTTGGTATATAGTTTTATAAGCTTTCAAGATATCTTGTGTGTATCAAGCACCGCACCACATAACATAGCATGTAGCATCTTACATGATTTTAAATTTGTTTTAACCGTTTTTTTTTATATAAAAGAATAAAAATTAAGAAGAATAACTGAGCAAGATCGCTCAAATGTTTGCCAAAGAAAACAAATGCATGAGTTACGAGAGGCACACAACAAGGCCAAATAAATAAATAAATAAATAAAAATTAAGAAAGACAAAGAAATAGTTTTAAGCTAATTTTGCTTGTGATTCAACATTTAAAATAATTTTTATGAATTAAAAAAAGTGTTAAGTCAATTAATGTAACATCATTCATCAGCCACCCTATTACATTTTAGCCGCTTTTTTTTATAAAAGAAAAGAAAAATTAAGAAGAATAACCGAGCAAAATAGCTTTCTCAAATGTTTGCCAAAGAGACCACAAATGCATGAGTTACGAGAGGTGCACAATAAAGGCAAGAAATAAATATAAATTAATAAATAAAAAGAAAGAAATTTGAGCAAATTTTTGTTGTGCTTGACACAAGAGTCGAACGAGAACTGAATTCCTGTCGCTGGGTATTTGCTTAGGCAACAATTTTCAAATGAAAATTAAAAGGCAAAGCCTACTTGGTCAATTAATTTCAATTTATAGAAATTGTTTCTCACTTTACACCTTGGCACTATGGACCAAAAGTCGATTTGTTTTGGCATAAACTCAAATAATGAACCTTAAAACGTGAAACTTGGTAGAGTTATATACGTATAATATGTCCAATGAAATTACAATGTATAAAGAAATGTCACAGAAATTCCATATTCAAAATTATTATATGTTGTGTGTCATTAGTTCATAAGTTCATCAATCTTTTGAGCAAAATGTGCCAACCTGCACGCAGGCCACTGTACCAAGCTACCAACCGTTAAGGATTTGGTTTAAATGTTGCCATTTTAAACAGTTTTCCTTGTGATTTTCAAATGGCAGATGATTATATGGTGTATGCGTGTGTGCGTGTGTGTGTGTGTGTGTAGCGGCACTTTTAATTGAGCTCCCCTCTCTGTTTATTTGCCGCTTGTTATACCCACCCATGAAATCCGAGTGTTTTGACTTGGCGAATTAGCCATTGTGATAACATTTATGTGGCACAACCGGGCGGAGTGGGTGTGGCATTTGGTGCTTCATCGCACTTAATTGGGCAAACGATGGCCTGACTTGCTTACAAATGTGCGTCAAATCCCTGAAATGCCAAGGCAAAGAATTCCAAAAACAAAACGACCCACTCACGTATTAAGCGGGTGTGTGTGTGTGTGAGTGTGAATATTGCATGCGATAAATTATTTTAAAGCGTTATCCCTCCCCCCACGCTTCCCTCACTCCACCACTGACTGCCTGTCCCTGCATTACCCACATCTATTTAATATACCGCGACGCATCAGTTTTAATATTGTTACGATTTTATTTACGCGCATGAAAATTTATAAACGTTTATGACATGTCGAGCATTCATTGTCTGTCTCCAGGAACGGACTGGTCGACAAAGGGTGGCCCCCCAAGGGCTCCGAATAGATGTAAGAAAAATTGGCATTGGATATTATAAATACAATTTTTATTTAATTTAATTTCGTGTTTGGAAAATTTGTAACCCTGCCATTCGTGTTAAAGTCGTGTCGCGACACGCGACCATTTCGACTAACAAGCAAAATTCGTAGTTTTACTTAATACTAGATAGTTTTTATCCGTAGGTTTAGGAACTTTTGGTGAGCTTAAAAGTAGTGGTATAATGATAGGCATTATACGGTACATACATTTATATACACTCCCTAATTTGGGGTCCTAATTTTGCGCCACTTGAATAGAACATTGATCGTTATGCTTGGCATGTGGACTCATATTTTTCTTTGATTGATCTTATTTATTTTAGATTATTTTATTTAAAATATAATAAAATCAAGAGAAGCTGACATGTTATAACCGTATTTTGAATAAATGAGTCAAAACATGGAAAAACATAAAAGTACGGCCAGTGCGCTTACTAATGTAGAAAGGCGACTTATATTAAGAAAAACGTTAAATTCTCTGGAACCTTTGTCAAAAATCAGAATAAAATTTGGTGTTAAAGGCAGATTCATAACTATGCATCGCGTTATTTTGAGTGCTAAGCAAATAAAAAGATAAACGAGAAAGCGAAGCTAACTTCGACTGTGCCGAAGTTTTAATACACTTGAAAAACTTTTCTCCAACTGATTTAACCGGTAAAATATATATAGAATATAGATATCAGATATTTAAAATTTTTAAATCATTGATAATAAAAATTTGATACCATAAAAAAAACTTTTCTTAGTAACACACATTTTCTGACCGATCGGTCCGATGGCAGCTATATGCTATAGTCATCCGATTTTGATACATTTTTTCAAAATTATTTGAAATCATATAAAACTAATATATACCAAGATTGGGGACGCTACGATAGAAAACAAAAAAGTTTTTCTCACTAGAACTAGTTTTTTGACCGACCGTTTCTATGGGAGCTATATAATACAGTCCTCCGATTTTGATAAATTTTTCCTGTATTATATAAAAGCATATAAAACTAATATATACCAAGATTAGTGACGCTACGATAGAAAACTAAAAAGTTTTTCTCACTAGAACTAGTTTTTTGACCGACCCTTTATATGGCAGCTATATGATATAGTCGTCCGATTTTAATCAATTTTTTCAGAATTATGTGGAAGCTTATAAAACAAACATATACCAAGATTAGTGCCGCTACGATGAAAAACAAAAAAGTTTTTTAACTAGAACTTGTTCTTAGACCGATCGTTCCTATGGCAGCTATATGATATAGTCATCCTATCCGGCCGGTTCCGACATATTAGTTGCGTGCAGTAAAAAGAAGACTCTGTGCAAAATTTCAACTCGATAGCTTTAAAACTGAGAGACTAATTCGCGTAGAAACAGACAGACGTACAGACGGACAGACAGACGGACGGACGGACAAGCGGAAATGAACTCAGCTCGTCGTCCTGATCAAGAATATAAATAGTTTATGGGGTCGGAAATGAATATTTCTATGCGTTACAAACATCTGGGCAAAATTAATATACATTTTTCAAGTGTATAAAAATCATGAAGAATCCACCTCTTAACCCGGTTCTTCGACGAATAAAAATTTAATTTCGATGGTCCTGATGGCTACAGCTATAAGATCCACGATCTCCGAACAGAAACTCATTATTTGGACCGACCGCATATCAAAATTGGAGTTGTGATGGTGTGGGAGAGCAATTCGTATTATAACACTGGAAAATTAAACATGGTATATTGAAAAAGGCGTTTTCATACTTTCATAACCTTTTTTATACCTCTGCCGAGGATTCACATACCTGATAATGCGCCAATACATATAGCCCGAATTGTAAAAACGTATATAAAGAGCCAAAAGAAGCTATTAAGCTGGCCGAAAATATCTGGGGATGGTTGACACCTCCGGACAATAATATTCAAGTATATCTGAACCAATCCAAGAAATTGTATCAGCTTAAAAATAAATTTCTTTAAATTATTTGGGCACTTTGAATGAATCCCTTCCAAACCGGATGTGTAAAGTTTTGGAGCAAAAAGGTGGCTCACCACACTTTTAAACTTTTTTTTTCTAATCTAAAACACTTTAATTACTTTGGACTTAAGCATAATTTGCGTTCAGGATTCCCATAAAGGGCTTTTTCGTTATATGTGCTATTCAAGGTGTGCAAAATTGGGACCCCGAATTTGTTTGCTTTTTGGTAAATAATTTTTTATTAATATTTAAAACTTTATCGCTAAGTCTTTCTTCTGAAAATATTGTAACAGTTAAATGAATTTTAATAAAAAATAAAAAATTAAGTCTCTAGCATGCTGGGTTTGGTCATGCTGGTTTGAGTGGTCAATAAAAAACAGGCATAAGGGGTGTCCTATTCTTTATCATTTTTGATTTAATTGTGGTATCCACAATTAAGACGTTAGGGTATTCTCTCTATTTGTTTTCTACTCTGTAAAACTGATTTGGTTTTGTATTTAAAAGTTTGCTTTAATCACATCACTTAAATAAAAGCTAATTTTTGATATTTGGAAATTTTTTCGTTAGTGTTCATGTTCATGTTTCTTATACATGCATAATTCAAGGTTCCAACTTGTCACATGAGCTTAATCCGCTCCTGTTTCTGCGTTCCTCTCGCTTTTGATGCTGATTTTGTATACTCTATTTTTTTGTTGGTAGTTTAGCTTACAAGCTATGAACATGTCCAAGTTGTATGTATCTACTTTTAATAATACTGCCTAGCTTCATCAAATCGAAAAAATAAGCATATTACTCTCTTTCTCCATCTGACTTATACAACAACGCCCAGACTAAACGGCTTTAACTATATCGATGGGAATTTTGGACTGTCAATGTCTTTAGGCTCACTTGGAAAAACCTGAGTCCCTTCTATGTAGGTTGCTAAATATATATTTCTGGCATTATAATGAAAACGCGAATATTTATGATCAAAAATGGTTTTATTGTTTTTCAAAGTATTCTCCAGCAAGATTTATACACTTTTGCATGCACTCAAACCAATTGTCGAAGCACTTTTTCCACTCCGATTGAGACACCTCCAAAACATGGTTTTTGAACTCTTCATGACCAGTTTTACCTTATCTTATAAACGTCCTTTGAAACACCGCGATTATATTTTTTCAAAATTTCTTTGCACCAATCCACACGAGCCTTTTTTTGAACGATTGTCAAATTGTGCGGGATCCAACGAGAACAAACCTTTTTTAAGCCCAGGTGTTCATGCACTATCGAATGTATGCTGGTGGAAGAAATGATCAAGGATGCCGCATCAATGTTTTCTGGCACAACGACTGTTTTTGGACGACCTTCGTCTTCGAGCAAGCGTCGACCGCGATTAAATTCATTAAACCAATTTTTTACAGTGCTATAGGATGGTGGAGGTCGCCATACAAAGACTTAAGTTTATCGTTGCACTCTTGTCTTGATAATCCACGTCCAAAGTTGTGAAAAATGATTGCACGAAAATGTTCAAGAGTTAATTCCATTTTTCTGCCGAGGTAAGTTTTGATTAATCGTTAATCGATATCAAACGTGATCACACATGAAAGAGTTGTATGGAGCTTTTATCGATTAAAGTCCAAACTTTTTTTGGGAAAAGGCCAGAAACTTAAATAGCAACCGACGTATAGTATAAAATTGTGGTGGCTTAAGAACAATATATGAAACAACTTGAAATGGAATTTGCTTTTAAATGTTAAATGTCTGTCACTAACTTTTGACAGACATGTTTTCTTTATGTACCTTCCTATGGTTTAACTATACAAATTTTGTACAAATGAAGTATTTTGAAATGCATTCTATTGTCCAAACGGGATGTGCCCTTATGGGAGTACCAAAGAATACAATTAAGCTCACTGTGTTTTCCGCACAGTATTGAAGTTCTTAGAAGTCGTAAGTGCTTATTTCATAGGAAGCCAGTATAAAAGCAAATCGACTTTGAGTGTGATAACAAAAAGTCTGCTGATAAAAGGACCGGGAGGCCCTTGAAACAGTACTGTACATAAAAACCACGGCTTTCTGTGTTTAAGGTATAGAGTTCTTTGTTGATTCTTTGTTGATTATTGAATTAAAAACAAGATTGACCTTCAACTAACTGACAAATACCTTGTTAAAGATCTGAAGACATAGAGATAATATTTAAAAAATGTTTTAATCTTTGGAACGTCACAATATGAATTTATAATTACTATATTCAAAAATTGTCATGTCATGATTTCCTTATAAAAATATATCTTTTAAGTTTCGGGATTCGGGGAAATTCGGGATTCTCTAGTGTACACTGTACATACTTAAAAAGCCAGCTACTAAATCGTCGTAACTTTAAGAGTATTTGAAATTCGCTTTCTGTATTATTTTTTTTCTCCAGATTTTTTGGGTTTTTGGCATTTGTCGATTTTCCATTCATTCTTTCATTTCATTATTTTTTCTGTGCATTTGAAAGGGAGGGGAGCGAGATGAGGCGACAACTACTCGAATAAAATTTATTGTTTCTGATTTTTCTTTAGTCATTATTATTACGCATATTTATTATGTATTTATTAATTTGTTTTGTTGTGGCTTTTTCGTTTGATTTGTTATCGGGTTGTTGTTGCTCCTGTCTGTAATGTTGTTGTTGCTGCTGTCGTCGTCGGTTGATGGCGTTTGTAATTTCGTTTTCGGTATTATGTAATTTATTAACTTTTCATTGAAAGTTATGCGCCAGCGTGGCGCATTGACGACATCTTTAATTAATTACATTTTAACATGATAATTAATAGTGCCAATGTGCGTTACGGATAGGCCAAACAAAAACCATTCGAATGCTTCCAAGTTACCATCCCGCCCCACATCCACAACATACCGCATCACTTGTTGCTAACAATTGCATTGTCCAATTGCCAAGTCCAACCAACTCGTCAACTCCCTCCTCAACTCGTTTTAATCAATTATAATTGCTGGCATTTTTGATTAGTTAGCACCTGCCTCAACCAACCGATTTGCACATACATACCCACATACATATACATATGTATATATGGATATGTCGACACTCGTTTGCACCGCACCAACCAAATGGTTCTGGATGTCCTGTTGTCTGGCCAGGCAAACATTTTACGTAATTGCGCACATATTTAAATTGCGTTCCCATAAAGCACAATACACAATCAAATTACACTGGACAACCAAATGCAAATTAAAGTTTGCAAAATTGCAGTTTTAATCAAAAATTTAATAATAATTAAATCGAATAAGAATTACCGGGTTTGTTTTGACTATTGATGTTAAAAATTTGGCAAAATGACTTTGTGTAAGACTGATTAAAGGTTTGGGAAAATATTTTATATCACGGTCGCCACGTTTATACTTAAAGCACTCTTGCAATTAAAGCTCTTACCGAAGTAGGTAAAAATAAATTTAATAAAAATCAAATGTAAAGTTGCAAAATATCAAAATTGGAAAATCACATTGGTAATATTTTGTTATATATTAAAACAAGAGCTGATCGGTTCAAAGACCAATAAGGGCTTACACAACAGTTTTCCGACTATTTTCAGTCTTTGGGGGAAGATTTTCCAGAATTTGAAAGTCATTATTTCTGTAAGTGAAGCTTTGAAATTAAGTTTGAAGCTAATTGGGCAAAGATTAAAAGTGGGTGAATTTCCCAAAAAAAAAAAAAAAAACAGTTTATAAACAATAATATAATGATTCTGAATCCTATCGAATCGAAAAAAATTTATTTGTAACAATTGTCCGTACATTTTCCAGATTTTCCCAAATTTAAAAATCACTTTGATATCGCATTTGCGTGTGGGACCTTAGCTTAAGGTACGGACAGACTGACGGACAGACAACCGAAAAGACTGCCGGACAGACAGACGGACAAACAGACAGACGGACAGACAGACAGACAGACAGACGGACGGACAGACAGACGGACAGACAGACGGACAGACAGACAGACGGACGGATATGTGGATAGACAGACGGACGGACATGTGGATAGACAGACGGACAGACAGACGGACAGACAGACGGACAGACAGACGGACAGACAGACAGACGGACAGACAGACGGACAGACATACGGACAGACATACGGACAGGCTGACGGACAGACAGACCGACAGACAGACGGACGGACAGACAGACATAAAGACTGCCAGACAAACGGACAGACATACGGATAGACAGACAGATAGACAAACGGACAGACAGACAGACAGACAGGCAGACAGACAGACAGACAGACAGACGGACAGACAGACGGACGGACATGTGGATAGACAGACGGACAGACAGACAAACGGACAGACATGCAGATGGACAGACAGCCGGACAGACAGACGGGCAGACGGAGAGACAGACGGACAGACACAGAGACGGACATACAGACGGACAGAAATACGGACAGAAATACGGACAGGCAGACGGACTGGCAGACGGACAGACAGACGGACAGGCACACATACGGACAGGCATACGGACAGGCAGACGGACAGACAGACGTTCAGATAGATGGACTGAAAGACAGACGGACATATAGACGGACAGACCGTGAGACGGACAGACAATATACTTTATATTGTCGCAAATGGTTTCTTCTGTCTGTTACATAAATTTTCACAACTTTTTACCCATTTTTTATGGTATCAGGGTATAAAATTGAAATATTTTGTTGCCTAGTGTCAGGGGTCCCCCAGAAAAGTAAATCTGACTGGCAGACAGGACATACACCAAACACACACAATCATCATACACATACTCGCACATTACACACACACACACACACAGATAAGCTCACACACACCGAAAGTTAATAAGTAAGAAACGATTGTGTTCTGTGGGATTTTGCATGAGGTTTTCCAGACGACTGCTCCAACTTGCATTTGCCTTCCAGCCTGCTGCTGTCTTCTTCGCATTCGTAATTTATTTAGATTGTCTTTGGAAAATATTTATGCACATATTTTTATTGATTTATAATTCAATTGTCTCCCCAGAGCTGAGACACATACGTTGCTTAAGTCGCAAGACCTTCATTAACCGGCCCCGTAATTAACGCTCAGAGACTAATTACCTGCATGCCATTGGGCCACATTTGTCTTGGCCAACTTTTGCCTAAATCTACGCATAATTGTTCTTTTCCTAAGTATTTGACGATTAAGCCAGAAACCCTTTTTTGGATTAGTTTGAATTGCGGTTGCCTTTAGATTAGGGGCAATGGTCCGTGAGTTATTTGCTGCCTTCCTCCCACTCAATCTCTCTGGGCAAACTGATTTGATTTCATCTTTGGCCAATTGTCCAGGCCTGCCTGTCGTTCTTTGCTTTTGTGGGCGTAACGGCCACGCCTACAGCTAAACGCTTTTGCCTTTCTTTCGAATTCGAGTCTGTCGTATATCGAGAATATTTCACAGGCAATTTCGTCTGCTCACACACATCGTTGCCATTCTGGGACGGGACGTTCACTTTTTTTCGTGCATATATGGAAACGGTAATAAAAAATTCAGTTCACGTCTCAAGCACTTATTGATACGTGAGCATAGATGACACACACACACACACACACACACATAAATAGCGCTTATATATGCATGACCGTGTGACTGAGGGCAGCCCAAGGGGCTTTTATATGTGTGCAAAAGTGGCAAAGTCTTTGCCCAATTACTGACCCTCCTCCTCACATAGAAAAGAAACACCTCGTAAGTAGGTAGAAAATACAAGGAAATTAATCTATTTCGTGAAACGAAACTGATACAAACGTAATCACACTATGAAATGGGGCTTTTATCAACAACGCGATTTTCTTTGGTTTATGGGGGGGGAATCACTCATTTGTTACATTTAGGTTGGTAAAAATCTGTGGAATAAAATAATGAAATTATTTATATTATTATTATTTAGAAAGAAAATATACAAAATAATGGAAAATTTGCAGTTAACATTTTCCGGCACGGCACGACATGTACACGAAAGGATCTTCCTAAACACTCAAGGCCAAAAATAGCTGCGACACCTTTTTTTGTAGCTAGCTTAACTACATGTTAAGGGCAAAGCTCATTTGTGCCGACACGATGAATTCAGGACTGCACTTTCCGTACCCACTATTTGTAAGGGGGTCTTCTACCTTAGAAAGTTTTTTTTTTTTCCATTTTTTTGTTTTCCATTATAATTATAACTTGGACATTCCCCTTTCATTCCCTTCAAACCATTTTCAAAAATTCGAAACAGTTTAGCAGATATAGCCATTTAAGTGGAGCAATGTTTTTGCTAAAGTGAGTATTTTATACGTTGCTCAAATCTATAAGCTCGTTTTCTCGAAATCACGTTTTTTTACCTGTCAGCCATGATTGCGCCAGTTCTACTAAACCGATTTTGATAACCCACGTTGCAATCGACGGTGAATTTATGTAATTCTGGTCCCCAATCAACAGGAAAAACATTTTTTTTTACTATTTTTTTACACCAAACTACAAAAAAAATGCTTAAAATATGTTGTTTTAAATGGCCGCCAATTTTTCAAAAAAAAATTGTATAAAAATACAATTGAGGTACGGGCCAGAATTACATCAATTCTGATCATAACCTGATTGAACAAAATATTTTTCGATAACCTGGAGTCCCGGAATCATGGCTACCACCTCCACACTTTTTTTAGGGAGACCTTAATTGACAGGCCGATAACTTTTAGAACTGCCCTCGAATTCTCAAAAAATTTTTTATTATTGTCACGATGTTTGTAACGCAAAGAAGGAAGCATCTCCGACCCCATAAGCGAGTCGATAAAGCCATGTCCGTCTGTCCGTCCGTCTGTCCGTCCGTCTGTTTCTATGCTATCTCCTGCCTTTGAAAACTTTGCAAAAAGTCTTTAAATTCACATAGGCTATACATTTGTCGGAATCGGCCGGATCGGATGACTATATCATATAGCTGCCATAGGAACGAATAGTCCAACAGCTAGTTCTAGTGAGAAACACCAATCGGGGTATATATTAGTTTTATCGGCATTCACAGGATTCTGTAAAAATTGATCAAAATCGGATCATTTTAGCTGCCATAGGACCGATTGGTCGGAAAGTGAGTTTTACTAAGAAAAGTCAATGATTTGAATTTATAAAAATCGGATATCTATATCCTATTCATATTCTACCGGTTAAATCAATTGGAGTGAACTTTTGCAAGTGTTTCAGCACAGTCAAAGTTAGTTTTGCCTTCTCGTTTTTTGTTTTTTTTTACTCCCAAAGTCGAATATTTTTTTGCTCACAAAAATAAAATAATTTAAGTTTAAGTTACAATATTTCAGACAAAGGGCGTGATTTTGAGAATAAAAATCTTAGTTTAATATATTTTAATTTTAATTTTTCTAGACTGCAAGCATCTTGATATAGAGATTTTTTTAATCATGGTTATAGATTAATTTTTTTGCTCTCGAATTGTATAGCAATTTCTAATTTGTATAGCAAATTGAAATTGAAATTTGAAGTGTTGGTTGCTTATGAAGATTTTTTTTACTGGTTCAAATTAATTCCAAACCAGTTTGCAAAATAAGTTGTTCAAAACCAAATCTCAGAAAACATTAAAGCTATAAAATGGACATTCGCTGCTTACGCTAATAATATGGAGTAAGAGTTAGATTGAACCGTTGCAAAACTCGTTCAGAGCCATATCTTAAAACCAAGTAAGAAAGTTGGTTAAGCCCGACTGTAATATACTCTGTACCTGTCAAAGATAGTACATAACTGAGAACTTTTAGGGGTGGTGTCACACAAACTGTGTGAGTGCTGCCCAAAACGATAACGGCCAGTGCTGCCCATAGTACTTATTAGTTTTTCTTATAACTCTTCTATCGATTATCTGATCTGGAAATGTACGCCTAAATGGTTTGAACAATATGACTTGTTTTTTTAAATTGTGGAGGTGGCAATTCTACTATTGTTCATCTGATCGGAAAATGATGTATTGGGGCTCGATAAGTAATGATGAGTAGAATATATGTTTCGAAAGTTCGAACAATCTGTCTCTAAAATTGTGGGAGTTTCGAGGAGTTTTTCAAATTGTGGGGGTGGCAACTGTACTATCGTTCATCATATGGGAGCTCGATAAGAGATGATGAGTAGAATATATTTCTAAATGATTCGAACAACCTAACTCCAAAATTGTGGAAGATATAGAGTTTTTTTCAAGTTGTGGGGGAGGCAGGGGTGTGGCAAAAATCAAAACTAAACTTGATCTGCCTGCAAGTATAAAAATTATATATACGGACAGACGGACATGGCTATATCGACTCGACTGTTGATTCTGATCAGGAATATATATACTTTATAGGATCGAAGATGCTTCCTTCTGGCTGTTACATACATTTGCACAAACGCAATATACTCTTTGCACCTTCGGAACAGAGTATAACACTAGTTTACAGCAAAAAAAGACCCATTGAAGCCATTATTTTTATACCCTTGCAGAGGGTATATTAAAATTGTCACGATGTTTGTAACGCAGTGAATGAAGCATTTCCGACCACATAAAGTATATATATTCTTGATCAGCATGACGAGCTGAGTTCATTTCCGTCTGTCCGTCCGTCCGTCTGTCCGTCTGTTTCTATGCTATCTCCTCCCTCAGTTTTAAAGCTATCCTGACCAAACTTTGCAAAAAGTCTTTAAATACAAATACGCTGCACATTTGTCGGAATCGGCCGGATCGGATGACTATATCATATAGCTGCCATAGGAACGATCGGTCCAAAAACTAGTTCTAATGAGAAAAACTTTTTTGTTTTTCATCGTAGCGTCACCAATTTTGGTATATATTAGTTTTATATACCTTCACACAATTCTGGAAACATTTATCAAAATCGGATGACTATAGCATAAAGCTGCCATATAAACGGTCGGTTTAAAAACTAGTTCTGGTGAGAAAAACTTTTTTGTTTTCCATCGTAGCATCACCAATCGTGGTATATATTAGTTTCATATACTTTCACACAATTCTGGAAAAATTTATCGAAATCGGATGACTATAGCATATAGCTGCCATAGGAACGATCGGTCTAAAAACTAATTCTAATGAGAAAAACTTTTTTATAATCAATGGTAGCGCCTTTCAAAAACTGCAAGGGTATTTAAAACATCGGCGTAGCCGATGTTAGCCTTCTATTTTTTAATGATGTATTTTGGAATGCTGAACTCAAAAATTAATTTAAAACGAGAAGGCAAAGCTAACTTCGACTGTGTCGAAGTTTTAATACACTTGAAAAACTTTTCTCCAACTGATTTAACCGGTAAAATATATATAGGATATAGATATCAGATATTTAAAATTTTTTAATCATTGATAATAAAAATTTGATACCATAAAAAAACTTTTCTTAGTAAAACACATTTTACGACCGATCGGTCCTATGGCAGCTATATGCTATAGTCATCCGATTTTGATAAATTTTTTCTGTATTATGTAAAAGCATATTAAACTAATATATACCAAGATTGGTGACGATACAATGGAAAACAAAAAAGTTTTCCTCACTAGAACTTGTTTTTTGACCGACCGTTTATATGGCAGCTATATGCTATAGTCATCCGATTTTGATAAATTTTTTCAAAATTATGTGAAAGCATATAAAACTAATATATACCAATATTGGGGACGCTACGATAGAAGACAAAAAAGTTTTTCTCTCTAGAAGTAGTTTTTTGACCGACCGTTAATATGGCAGCTATATGCTATAGTCATCCGATTTTGATAAATTTTTTCAGAGTTGTGTGGAAACATATAAAACTAATATATACTACGATTGGAGAAGCTACGATGGAAATCAAAAAAGTTTTTCTCACAAAGACTTATTTTTCGACCGATCGTTCCTATGGCAGCTATAAGATATAGTCACCCGATCCGGCCGGTTCCGACTTATTAGTTGCGTGCAGTAAAAAGAAGACTCTGTGCAAGATTTAAGCTCGATAGCTTTAAAACTGAGAGACTAGTTCGCGTAGAAACAGACAGACAGACGGACAGACGGACAGACAGACGGACGGACGGACAAGCGGAAATGAACTCAGCTCGTCGTCCTGATCAAGAATATATATAGTTTATGGGGTCAGAAATGAATATTTCTATGCGTTACAAACTTCTGGGCAAAATTAATATACACTTTTCAAGTGTATAAAAATAGAAGGCTAACATCGGCTAGGCCGATGTTTTAAATACCCTTGCAGTTTTTAAAAGGCGCTACAGTTGATAACAAACAAATTTTTCTTATTAGAACTAGTTTTTAGACTGATGGTTCCTATGGCAGCTATATGCTATAGTCATCATATTTTGATAAATTTTTCACGAATTGTGTGGAAGCATATAAAACTAATATGCATCACGGTTGGTGACGCTACAATGGAAAAACAAAAAAATTTTCTCACTAGAATTAGTTTTAGACCGATCGTTCAGCAGCTAAATGATATAGTCATCCGATTTCAATCAATTTTCCAGAATTGTGTGAAACATATAAAACTATATACCACGATTGGTGAGCTACAATGGAAAACAAAAAGTTTTCTCACTAGAACTAGTTTTGGACCGACCGTTTATTGGCAGCTATATGCTATAGTTCCGTTTGAAATTATTCAGAATTGTGTAAGCGTATACAATCCACGATTGGTGACGCTACGATGGAAAAAAAAGTTTTTCTCACTAGACTATACGAGATTTTGTTTTAAAGACTTTTTGCAAAGTTTGGTCAAGAACTTTAAAACTTAAAACTTTAAAACTGAGGGAGGAGATAGCATAGAAACAGACGAAGACGACGGACGGACGGACGGCACGGACCGACACGGACAACGAATGAACCAGCTCGTCAGCGATCAAGAATATATATACTTTTGTGGTCGGAAATGCTTCTCTGCGTTACAAACATCGTGACAATTTTAATATACCCTGCAAGGGTATAAAATAGAAAGCTAACATGTACGCCGATGTTTTAAATACCCTTGCAGTTTCGAAAGACGTACCATTGATAACAAAAAAGTATTTTACAGAACTAGTTTTTTGACAAACCGTTTATATGGCAGCTATATGCTATAGTCATCCGATTTTGATAAATTTTTCCAGAATTGTGTGAAAGCATATAAAAGTAATATATACCAAAATTGGTGACGCTACAATGGAAAACAAAAAAGTTTTTCTCACTAGAACTAGTTTTTTGACCGACCGTTTATATCGCAGCTATATGCTACAGTCATCCGATTTTGATCAATTTTTTTCAAAATTATGTGAAAGCATATTAAACTAATATATACTAGGATTGGGGACGCTATGATAGAAAACAAAAAAGTTTTTTGACCGACCGTTTCTATGGCAGCTATATGCTATAGTGATCCGAATTTAATCAATTTTTTCAGAATTGTGTGGAAACATATAAAACTAATAGATCTTACGATTGGAAACGCTTTGATGAAAATCAAAAAAGTTTTTCTCACAAAGACTTATTTTTCGTCCGATCGTTCCTATGGCAGCTATAAGATATAGGCACGCGATCCGGCCGGTTCCGACATATTAGTTGCGTGCAGTAAAAAGAAGACTCTGTGCAAAATTTCAACTCGATAGCTTTAAAACTGAGGGACTAGTTCGCGTAGAAACAGACAGACAGACGGACAGACAGACAGACGGACAGACAGACGGACAGACAGACGGACAGACAGACGGACGGACAGACAGACGGACAGACGGACGGACAGACAGACGGACAGACGGACAGACGGACAAGCGGAAATGAACTCAGCAGGTCGTCCTGATCAAGAATATATATAGTTTATGGGGTTAGAAATAAATATTTCTATGAGTTACAACCTTTGGGCAAAATAAATATACACTTTTCAAGTGTATACAAATAACAGCTTCAATGGGTCTTTATTATACACTTGAAAAGTGTATATTAATTTTGCCCAGAAGTTTACCACATAGAAATATTCATTTCCGACCCCATACTTATATATATATTTGATCAGCAAAATTATTCCGCTTGTCCGTCCGTCTGTCTGTCTGTCTGTTTCTACGCAAACTAGTCCCCTCAGTTTTAAAGCTATCGAGCAATGAACAATATGACGTGTTTTTTAAATTGTGAGGTGGCAATTCCTACCATTGTCTCATCTGATCGAAATGGGAGCACGTATTATACGATGAGTAGAATGTATGTTTCGGAAAGTTCGAACAACTTGCCCTTTCTAAAAATTGTGGGAGTTTGAGGAGTTTTTCAAATTGTGGGGTGGCAATAACTCAGCGTTCATCATATGGGAGCTCGATAAGAGATGATGAGTAGAATATATTTCTAAAATGTGGCAAAATCAAAACTAAACTTGATCCGCCTGCAAGTATAAAAATTATATATACGGACAAAACGGACATGGCTATATCGACTGACTGTTAATTCTGACCAGAAATATATACTTTATAGGATCGAAGATGTTTCCTTATGGCTGTTACATACATTTGCACAGACGCAATATACTCTTGCACCTTCGGAACAGAGTATAACACTAGTTTGCAGCAAAAAAGACCCATTGAAGTATATTTTTATAAATTCCTTGCGATATATTAAAATTGTCACGATGTTTTGTAACTAGTGAAGGAAGCATTTCCGACCACATAAATAATATATTCTTGATCAGCATGACGAGCTGAGCTACTCCGTCTGTCCGTCCGGCCGTCGGTCGGTCCGGTTCTCAGCGCTATCTCCTCCCTCTTTTAAAGTCCTGACCAAACTTAAAAGTCTTTCAATACAAATACGCTGCACATTTGTTCGATAGATCGATGGCTAATGAACAAACAATTGATCGAGAAAACTATTGTTGAGCATCGCAGCATCAGAATATATTAGTTTTATACCTTCACACAACTCTGAAAGATGACAAAGGGACCGGATGGAAAGGCCGGTTTAACTGAGAAAATTTTGTTTTCCATATCGCATCAATTAATCGTGGTATACTTCATTTCATACTTTCAACAATTCTGAAAAATATATCGAAATCGGATGACTATAGCATATAGCCGCTTAGTGGTGAACGGTCTAAAACTCAATTTAATGAGAAAAACTTTTTTATAATCAATGGTAGCGCCTTTCAAAAAACTGCAGAAAACATCGGCGTAACCATGTTGGGCCTCTATTTTTTAATGATGTATTTTTGGGAATGCTGAACTCAAAATTAATTTAAAACGAGAAGGCTAACTTTGACTGTGTCGAAGTTTGAAAAACTCCTCCAACTGATTAACCGGAAAATATATATAGGATATAGATTCATAAAATTTTTAATCATTAATTTGATACCGTAAAAAACTTCTTTAGTAAACACATTTGGTCGACCGTCCTATGGCAGCTATATGCTATATGCATCCGATTTTGATCAATTTTTTCTGTATTATGTAAAGCATATTAAACTAATATATACCAACATTGGACGATACAATGGAAAACAAAAAGTTTTCCTCACCAGAACTTGTTTTTTGACCGACCGTTTATGTGGCAGCTATATGCTATAGTCATCCGATTTTGATAACTTTTTTCAAAATTATGTGAAAAGTAAAACTAATATATACCAATATTGGGGACGCTACGATAGAAGCCAAAGCTTTTCTCTGTAGTAGTTTTTTGACCGACCATTAATATGGCAGCTACATGCTATAGTCATCCGATTTTGATAAATTTTTTCAGAGTTGTGTGGAAACATATAAAACTAATATATACTACGATTGGAGAAGCTACGATGGAAATCAAAAAGTTTTTCTCACAAGACTTTTTTTCGACCGATCGTTCCTATGGTAGCTATAAGATATAGTCATCCGATCCGCAGGTTCTGACATATTAGTTGGTGCGCAGTAAAAGAAGACTTTGCGCAAGATTAAGCTCGATAGCTTTAAAACTGAGAGACTAGTTCGCGTAGAAACAGACAGACAGACAGACGAGGACAGACGGACAGACAGACGGAGAGGACGGACGGAAGGCGGAAATGAACTCAGCTCGTCGTCCTGATCAAGAATATATATAGTTTATGGGGTCAGAAATGAATATTTCTATGCGTTACTAACTTTGGCTAAAATTAATATACACTTCTTCAAGTGTATAAAAATAGATGGCATCGGTTAGGCCGATGTTTTAAATACCCTTGCAGTTTTTAAAAGGCGCTACAGTTGATAACAAACAAATTTTTCTTATTAGAACTAATTTTAGACCGATGGTTCCTAAGGCATATATGCTATAGTCATCATATTGATAAATTTTTCACGAATTGTGTGGACGCAGAAACCTAATTATATCACGGTTGGTGACGCTAACAATGGAAAAACAAAAAAATTCTTCACTCAGAACTAGTTTTTAGACCGATCGTTCATGGCAGCTAAATGATATAGTCATTCGATTTCAATCAATTTTTCACAGAATTGTGTGGAAGCATATAAAACTTATATATACCACGATTGGTGATGCTACAATGGAAAACAAAAATTTTTCTCACTAGAACTAGTTCTTGGACTGACCGCTAATATGGCAGCTATATGCTATAGTCATCCGATTTTGATAAATTTATTTAGAATTGTGTGAAAGCATATAAAACTAATATATACCACGATTGGTGACGCTACGATGGAAAACAAAAAAGTTTTTCTCACTAGAACTAGTTTTTGGACCGATCGTTCCTATGGCAGCTAAATGATATAGTCATCCGATCAGGCCGATTCCGACAAATGTGCAGCGTATTTGTATTTAAAGACTTTTTGCAAAGTTTGGTCAAGATAGCTTTAAAACTGAGGGAGGAGATAGCATAGAAACAGACGGACAGACGGACGGACGGACGGACAGACGGACAGACGGAAATGAACTCAGCTCGTCATGCTGATCAAGAGTATATATACTTTATGTGTTCACTGCGTTACAAACATCGTGACAATTTTAATATACCCCTGCAAGGGTATAAAAAAAGGCCCCCGCAGTTTCGGAAAGATACCATTGATAACAAAAAACTAGTTTTTTGACAAACCACGTTTTTTGGTAGCTATTTCCGATTTTGATAAAACAGAAATATAAAAGTAATATATACCCAAAATTGTGACGCTACAAAAATTTTTCTCACTAGAACTAGTTTTTTGACCGACACAGTTTATATCGAAGCTCATATTATTTTGATCTAATTTTTTCAAAATTATGGAAAGCATATTAAACTAATATATCTAGATTGGGGACGCTATGATAGAAAAACAAAAGTTTTGACCGACCGTTTCTTGGCAGCTATATGCTATAGTGATCCGATTTTTTAACCAATTTTTTCAGAATTGTGTGGAAACATATAAAACTAATAGATCTTACGATTGGAAACGCTTTGATGAAAATCAAAAAAGTTTTTCTCACAAAGACGTATTTTTCGTCCGATCGTTCCTAGGCAGCTATAAGATATAGGTACGGATCCGGCTGGTTCCGATATATTAGTTGCGTGCAAAGAAGACTCTGTGCAAAATTTTAAACTGAGGGACTAGTTCGCGTAGAAACAGACAGACAGACAGACGGACAGACAGACGGAGACAGACAGACGGACAGACAGAGGACAGACAGACAGAAGGACAGACAGACAGACAGACGGACAGACGGACGGACGGATGACAGACGGACAGACAGACAGACGGGACAGACAG
>JAEIFT010000975.1:0-25598 GCA_018904225.1 Lordiphosa mommai | reverse complement strand
TCGTTCTCTTTGGGCAATTTTCTGTAATCTGGCTTGGACTTGGGTATGATGATAACAAAATAAAAAAAAAAAAATTTTTTTGAAAAGATGAAATAAAAATAAAAAATAAAAATTTTATTTTATTATAAAATACAAAATTTGAAATGTCATTATTGCTAGCTCAAATTTTTAACATCAATACGATACTAACATATCGATTACTTGTGCCATCGCTAGCAAGTTGGCAGCCCCTTTCGGGCATTTGTATACAAATACAGTTAAGTTGACGTGGCCGTGTGCATTGTGACATCCAGAGAAAACGGAATTTCATCAGTGTATATTCTCTGCCTATCTAATTATTGCTTTTTTTATTTAAAAGCTCTCCCACGGTATGTCAGCCCGTAGTTTATAAATAGCCGCACACACCCAAAGAACGCGCACGCACGCACCCGCTTCGCATTTGCAATTCTAAAACTAATTTAGGCGAATATTCCATTGCCATTTTTACAGAACAAAATCGAAATTTATTCAACATGAGTTTGGTCTGGACTTTGATCGCAGGCTTTCTCTATGCCGAAATTGCAGTGGTTCTGCTGCTGGTGCTGCCCGTGGCCAGTCCCTACAAATGGAATCGTTTTTTCAAATCCAAATTCCTGGCCGTATTGGGCCGGCAGGCGCACATCTATTTCATATTGACCATGGGTGTGCTGGTACTGTTTCTGATGGAGGCCATACGTGAAATGCGTAAATACTCAAATTTCGAACAATCCGGCGAAGTGCATTTGAATGTGGAGATGCAGCATAGCATGCGTCTGTTCCGTGCACAGCGTAACTTTTACATTTCGGGCTTTGCCATTTTCCTGGTGCTGGTCATTAGGCGTTTGGTTACTCTAGTGTCGGCACAGGCCAATCTATTGGCCCAGAGTGAAGCCAGCATGAAGCAGGCACAGAGTGCCACAGCTGCGGCACGTTCCCTGATGGAGGATAAGAATGTGGTCAAGACAGCCAAGGAAGCGGGCGAGGATACCACACTGAATGAGGTAAGTGGGCTTGAGTTTTGGCAACGTTTTTTTCAAAAGGCCCGGCATGTGTTTAGAGAGCTAACAACAACTAGAGTTTCTTTTGGCTTTTACCAATCCAAGCTGTACAAATATATGGCAAATGCATTTAAACCACACCCAGACACAGATCAGGGGCGGGGCACAGCGCAGCTATTGAAAGTAAAAAAAATTGTGTTTGTAAACTCTCTTAAACAGTTGTCAAGCCTAAGGAAACGTGTGCAAGGACTCACCGCCCGAGTATCCTAAAGATACACATTCCTTTCTCACACACACACACACACTCATCTTACAGCTCAACAAGCTGCGTGAGCGCGTTCAGGAGCTCACCTCAGACCTGAACCGCGAGAAGAAGGACAAGGAGGCTGTCAAATCACAGGCCGCGAGTCTTAACCGTGAATACGATCGCCTGACCGAGGAATACAGCAAGCTGCAGAAACAAATCACCATTGGAGCAAAAAGCGGCAGCCAAAAGGATGATTAAATTTTAGAGCTTTGGAATGGGTTCAAACATAAACGATAAGACTTTTAAAACAAGGCGTTGGGGCATAGTCAGCAAAAAGATTATTAACGATTATAAATCGAAAAGCAAACACACACACACAATTTAAATGTTAATCCCCCCTCCACACTCTCACACTCATACAAAACCCATATTGATAACGATTTATTGATAAATGTTTAATATCATTTTGTTCTTTGTACTCCTTTTTTTGCATTAAGTATTCATGCCACTTGTAACACACACAAACACTTAATTTGGTGGCTCTATTAAAAGAACAACTAAAATCTATACAAATCTACACAAAGTTCAATTTGATGAGTCACAGATGTCTGGAAGTACACATCATGTTAAATGGTTATCAATGGCAATGACGTCATTGACAACAGGTTTTTGGTTTGTTTTTAAAACAAATGGATGGCATTTTTGTTATAGATTAGCAAGACTTTTGTACATATTTTTTGTGCAAATGTATGTAACAGCCAGAAGGAAGCATCTCCGACCCCATAAAGTATATATTTATATTCTTGAGCAGCATCAACAGCCGAGTCGATATAGACAAATCCATCTGTCCGTATGAACGCTGAGATCTCAGAGATGGTAAGAGATAGAGGTTTGAAGTGTATGGAACATATAATTCTTATACTTGCAGGCAGATCAAGTTGAGTTTTGTTTTTTGCCACGCCCCCTGCCTAACCCGCAAATTGAAAAAAACCTCATATCTTCCACAATTTTGGAGTTAGGTTGTTCAAACCTTCTAGACACATATTCTACTCATCATTACTTATCGAACCACCATACATTGTTTTCCAATCAGATGAACGATGGTAGAGTTACCCCCACAATTTAAAAAAACGTCATATCTTCCACAATTTTGGAGTTAGGTTGTTCAAACCTTCTAGACACATATTCTACTCATCATTACTTATCGAACCACCATACATTGTTTTCCAATCAGATGAACGATGGTAGAGTTACCCCCACAATTTAAAAAAACGTCATATCTACTACATTTTTGAAGATAGATTGTTCGAACCTTCTAGACATATGTTCTACTCATCAATACTTATCGAGCCTGTATACATTGTTTTCCGATCTGACGAACGTTAGTAGAGTTGCCCCCCCACAATTTCGAAAAACACCTCAAATATCCTGCAATTTTGGAGTTAAGTTGTTTAAAGCTTCTAGACATACAGTTGGAAAAAAAAAATAAAAGGACCACTATGACGCCTTGACTAATTGATCAAAAAACAAACAATTAGTGTTGCGATTTTTTCAAGTCTGGTTATTTTTAATATTGCTTAGTATTGCCCTAAGTATTCCCCTACTTTGATGAAAAGCACGTGGTTAAGGGATTTGACTTTGATTTTATTATTTTGATCATCAAGAGTAAGGTAAATCGAAACCAAGGATCGTGGAAAACACTGCAGTGCGGAAAATAGCGATATCATCATAAAAATCGATATTGATTGGAAAATCCTTTAGAGAAGTTGTTCGATTGGTTGGGTATTAAAAAAAAAAAATACGGAACGCAATAAACTACAAAGAAAAGAATGAACAAATTGCACAGAAGCGATTTCTGGCCCAGTTTCACGTCAAAAGGTTGATACTCAAGGGCAACAGGGATCATTTTAGGGACTGGAACTGAGCTTAAAAAGGTATTCAAAGGTTTGTAAATGTTACAAATGAAAATTTGCTTGTTAGGGTTAGGGACCT
This sequence comes from Lordiphosa mommai, assembly GCA_018904225.1. Classification (NCBI taxonomy): domain Eukaryota; kingdom Metazoa; phylum Arthropoda; class Insecta; order Diptera; family Drosophilidae; genus Lordiphosa; species Lordiphosa mommai. The sequence continues at coordinate 22,343 of JAEIFT010000975.1, read as the reverse complement.
ATTATTTTGTTCGCAGCTGTATCTAGTAGGCGTTCGTAAATCTTAGAATGTCTTTGATAGCAGGATACAAGATTTAATTAAACCTACTAGATTAGTAATTTTTATAAAAATTTTAAAATATTTTTTTTTTTTGGATTTATAATCAAAATTTTTCATAGCAATTAAAAATTAATTTTTATTATAAAAATTACAAAATAAAAATTCATTAAAATTTTTATAATACAAATTAATTTTTAATTGTTATTAAAAAATTGTTATATAAAAATTAACATTTAACCGTTAAAACAAAATTTTTATTTAAAAAATTATAATACAACAATTTGAAAATTTTTTTTGTGTTAAAAATTGCAAATAAATATTTTTCCTCCCCATTGAAAATTATGAAGATTGATGTACTCCATTTCATCAGGAGAATCATTTTTCGAAAGTAATTTTTTTCACTTCCATAACTGTTATTTTTGGTCCCTGATTGGAAAGCATTTTTGTCAGACTAAATTGCCATAGCGAATAATTCCCAACTATTCCCACCAGAAACTCACAGAGAAGCTGGGTGTTTCGGAACGTACATAATGCCACCATTTAGGTGGCATATACAAACAATCTCCAGGTTGTAGCAACAACTTATAGAACTTAACCTTCTCTAGTTTGGGAAAAGTCTTAAAATCTAAGTTGGCTGCATCTATTTGTGAGGTATTACCCAAGAATTCACTTTGATGTGGATACACTTTGTCCGTGTCCTTTGGATGGGCCAATATTATTTGCTTAGAGCCAAAAACCTGACAAAGTAAATTATGCTTAGGATCATAGTGCAGGGGTGAGATGGTACCTGCGGGTCCCAGCCAGGCCTTGATATCCACCTCAGTATTAGTGCCCACCACTGAGCAGTAATCGGGTATACATATGTCAGCCTTAAGCTGGGGTATTTGTGCAAACAGCTCATGCTGGGCCAAGTACTCTATATCCTTTGGTTCAGCTCCTTTGAATTGTCTTAGCAAAAAGTCACGTACCTTGACCAACTGCTGTGACCACTCATCGCTGGCATAATTGGAGCCAATCTCAATGGGAACTGTGCGATTGCCGGCCACTTTTAGCAAATAATTTAAATTTCGCCACTTTTCCAAGGCGGGCCAGTGTTTAAGTGTATTAAGCAGGAGTGTGGGCTGATTTGCCTCGAAGCACATGTAACGAAATTCATGTAAACTGGGTTTATCCAATTGGGGTATATCACAGGGGCAGGCACGACGCTCCACAAGTGGCAAAATGGGCAAAGATGGAGCTTCTTTATCCCCTTCATCTAGATAGTTTAATAAAGCTGCCTTCAAATCAGTCCAATCTTCAGTGCAGCCCAGCAATTGAGCCTCATCTAAGATGACATTGCATTTTTCCTTTTGATCAAAACTCAAACTTTCCAGCAGCAGAAAGCATATCTAGAAAATCCAGGGGGTAAGTTATGTATTGTTATGATCGCGATTTCGCTCACCTTAAAGTAGCAGGCTAGAGCATAAATTTTACGTGTGGTCAAGGGAACCCTACTAAAGTGTCCAGTATGTATAAGCTCCCAGTTTCTGTCAACCAGTGCAGAAATTAAATAGCCAATCTCTTCCTCATCTTTGGCATTTCTGTCATGTGGTTTATGAACACTTTCCAGGTAATCCGCCGCACGTTTGAGTATATAGCGTGCTTCGACATTATGCTGCAGCAGATTTTCTTGAAGATCATTGAAGCGAGGCAGTAATTTGACCAATTCCAAGAGAGGCGCCTCCATCAGGTAAATTTTATAGCTATGCTTTAATTTAGCGTGAAAAAAGCCAACTTTGGCGCTAGAGATGGGCGCGTGCCTACTTTTATATTCAAATTTTGTCACTTCTTTGCAATAAGAATTTTTAAATAATTTCTCAAATTTTTAAGCTACTTAATTGAATTCTAATTGATTTTTTAAATTCGTCTAACATATTACTGAGATTAAGAAAATGATTTAATGTTTAATCACCCTAAAAAACCTCAAGAACTTTAAACGTTGATAAATTGTGTGACCATTAGTAGGGTGATTCTATATCGTGCGTGTGAAAGATATACATCGTGAACATAAGTCATGCAGTATTCACGAACTTTTTTTTTCTAATATAAATATGTTATAGTATTATTATAGATTATAGTATTCCAAAAAATGATTTGCCCTTAATTTCATGAATTTGCTGTTCGCAGCTGTTCTATCACGAAACCCATGATAGAATTAAGTTCTCTCAAAAAAAAATACTGGAGGTTGGTTGATCGTGCGTGATCATTCGTAACCTCTCCTTTAATCGTGCATGAATCGTGCGTGACGCAAAACGCTTAAGAAATTGTGTGCGTAAATCGTGCGTCAATAGATTTTTATTTCGTGAATCGTACGTTACGTGACGGAAAAATCGCTCACGAGCGCACCTATAATCTATACCTTTAGTATTTATCAATTAGATGGCTAACCTAATTCAAGAAACTTCTTGTGTTTCCTAAATAGCGACTACAGGGAGATTTGTAATTTGAAATCTAGAAATGGCATGAGCGCTTTTCCCCAAATTTCTTAAAATAATAAATATTTAAGTTCAAAAAATAAGTTGATTAAACAAATGGCAGTACAAAGGTAAATTCCTTTTATACCGACAAAACAAATGTCAAGCAAGCTTTAAAATTTTTGGTGGATAGTGTTGGAGTTTTTCGGGTGGGTAGTAGTACCACAGACTAGTACTGAACTGCCTGGAGTGATAGTTTTCGATATCGTTTCCTAATTACCCCAAAAAGACAATAGATGTATTTTGTATGGCAATACCAGAGTTATATTAACGGCTGTAAGTTCACCTTTGAATATGATATCAAGATTGAATATGATACCAAGATTTTTAACAGGGCTGCAAACCTACATCATCTTTTCGGAGGTCCGGTTCACGGGTTTGATCCAAAATTTACCAATGGTTAAGGTTCAAGGTTTTTGTGCTAAGGTTTTGGATCGAACCAAGGTTCGTTCAAAGTTTTTAAAAGTTTGTATAGAAAAGTAATTCATTTTTAAGAAATATTAAAAAAAATTTAAAAAAAAAAGTTATTCTGAGTTTTTGTTTACTTGATCATACGAATTCAATTATTTTCAATTAAAATTAAAGAGTATTATTTCTTTGAGCAATTGTTGGTCTATGCTACTTCTTTTATCAATAAAATGTTCGATTAACTAAGACGTGTAACATTTTTTGAACCGAACCGAAAATTTTGGTTCGGAACAGGTTTAAGTTCAGCAATGTCAGAACCGGCCGGATCGGATGACTATATCATATAGCTGCCATTGGAACGATTGGTCTAAGAACTAGTTCTAGTGGGAAAAACTTTTTTTTTCATCGTAGTTTTATATGATTCCACAAATTTTCTCAAAATCGGATGACTATATCATATAGCTGCCATAGGAACGATCGGTAAAAAAAAATAATTCTAGTAAAAAAACTTGTTAGTTTTCCATCGTAGCGTCACCAATCTTAGTATATAATAGTTTTAAATGCTTTCACATAATTCTGAAAAAATTTATCAAAATCGGATGACTATAGCATATAGCTGCCATAGGACCGATCGGTCGGAAAATGTGTTTTACTAAGAAAAGTTTTTTTTTGTGGTATCCAATTTTTTATTATCAATGATTTAAAATTTTTAATATCTGATATCTATATCCTATATATATTTTAACCGTTTATAAAATCAGTTGAGTATAGCTTTTTGCTTTCAAGTGTATTAAAACTTCGGCACAGTCGAAGTTTTTTGGCCTTCTCTTTTTTTTTTATGGAGATTTTATTTTTGTTTTGTAACAGTTTTGTTGAAGTGTATTTTGAGCATCAAGCAAATCAACTGAAAGTGTTTGGTTTGAAAATTTAATTAATTTTCACGAAATAAAAGCACGACCCGCTTACATCTCTAATCGATAATTTTGTTTATCGACAATTTGACAGTCTTTAAGCAATACGGTCATACTAAATCCTTTTAAGCCGGCTAAAATTGGAATTGGAATTGATTTAATGGAACCTTCTACAAAAAAATCCAAGATGACCAATAATAATAAATACAAGCAACACAACAAGAAGAAATACTTTCAATCCAAGAAACAATTTCTGCAGGCAGGTCAGCGTGGTTTCTTTGCCACATGCAACATTAACGAAAAGGCATGCGTGCGCGAATGTTACAATTTGCTGAATTGCTATGCAGTAAGTATACAAAAATGCTAATGTTTCAATATAAAAGCGTTTATTCTATCTGTGTAGGATAAGCTTTACGGCCCCGAGCAAGAGGAGAAGCCAGTTGGAGAGGACCCCGAAACTGGCAAGAAATCAGCCAGCGATGATGAAGACGACGATGATTTGGAGGCGGCTGCAGCCAAATGCCGTCAGACACTGACACAGCGCAAGGTGCGTTTCCAAAATGTGGAAACTGGCACCACCAATTGCGTGTTTATACGCACTCTACTGGACAATCCCGTAGCTCTGGGCAAACATATTGTCGAAGACATAGCCAGCCACGGGCAAGTCACAGTCACGTTTTATAATGCGCCTGGTACCCATTGAGGCGGTATGTCGTGCCAATATGCAGGATATTATTAATGCAGCCGGAACGCTGTTTGATAAGCATTTTCTTAAAGAAGCCACCAGCTATGGCATTATATTCAATCATCGTTTTAATCAACAGATTAAGCGTGAACAGATTATAACACAATTGGCTGAATTGGTCAATTCGAAGAATGTGGATAACAAAGTTGATTTGCAGCATGCCAAGAAATCAATAATTGTGGAAGTGCTACGTGGTTGGTGTCTGTTGAGCGTTATAGACAACTATTTGGAGTGCAAGAAGTACAATTTAAGCGAGCTGGCCAATCCCAGTGAGAAGAAGGCTGCCGAAGGAGAAGAGAAGCATGAGTCAAAGCAGAAGCAAGAGGAGCAGAAGTCTGTACCAGAAAATGAGAATTCAAAGTCGGAAAAGTCTTTGGAGGATTCAAAGTCAGAGAAGTCTTTGGAGGATTAAACCCATTTATACAAAAATTATAATTAAAGAAAACTCTATGAAGTAATTTCTTGTTCTGTTAATAATTCTTGTATTTTTATTCTAACTTTGGAGTGATGTTTGTGTGTGTGTGTGCTTCGCCTTAGCCATATTCCGTATCCTTGTCATGTGTTGTGTATTTATAGCTTACACCTATTTTTTGTTTGTTTGTTAACTTATCTTCATAGACTAGAGCCTCCTCCTTCTTCTTTTCTCTATTTATTGCGCTTGAGCAATAAACCCACTGTTCCGGCTATCTTCTCATAGGCCATAAACATCAAAGCTGCCGTTAGAACCGTTTGCAATATTTTGGCCTCCAGGCCACGGAACAAACCACGTACACCCTGTTGCTGCAATATGCTAATCATCAATTCCAGTGTACTGGGTGCCTGCCTGGAGCTGCTTGGTCCCGCCTCCATTTCCTTACTGCGATGCCGCTGTTTGGTCTGCACCAATTGCAGCGGATAGGTCAATACCGTGGCAAAGGCTTTGGCAATGGCTCCAATCACAAAGAAACCCAGGCTACCCACTTCACCGCCCGTAAAAGTCATTATATTACGCTTGAGCAACTCGTACATCATAAACTGCAGAGCCGGATTGGAGACCAACATAAGCGAAGGAATAGTCCCAGACCATAGGCCTGCAATGCCTTCCGTTTTGGCCACATACTTGAGTCCCTCGATTAAGGTATTGTAATGCTTGTTGATCTCATCCGAAGTGCCAGCCACATTGCGCATACGTAATCGTGTATTGACCACCCAAAAGGGTGTGGTGGAAAATACATTTATAATCCCAGCTATGCTGCCCAAGATTAGATCTTTAAAGGCACTTTGTTGCGCGGGTGAACCATTTGAGGCCACCGCCTTTAGGGCATGGAATGTATAGAAATACACAAAGTTTGAAATGCACAGACTTTGTAGCACAGGTCCAAGGCCACGATATAGAGACTGAAAGCCTTCGCCCAGTATAATTTCTTTGATCACCTGCCTGGTGCTGCGCACCTCGCCGCTTTCTTCCACTAAAAAAAAAAAAAACAGGATGAGAAAGTGTAATCAGTTTGTGAAGTTTGAACTCGCCCAATCATACATTGCTTATCGCTCGCTCAAATGGTATGATTGGGTTTAAGTGCTTCCCGACACACTTACATTGCAGACGCGAACGCACCGTATCCAATGGGTAAAATGTGCTCATGGCTATGCAGCCACCCTGTAAAAATGAAAATTAGCATATTTTTGAACTTTGGCCTGGCAAATATTTGCATATCTCTTTACTTACCGCTGCACCCGAGACGGCATGCACCCAATTCTGATAGCTAAAAACTTGACTAAGTTTTGAGGGGGCCACCATTTTACTTTTATTTATTTATTTAATGGAATGGTGAACGGACTACGTCTTTAAGCAGGTGCTCCGACTGATTGACTGACACACGCTGACCACAGCCGGCTTTACAAGAGCCAAACGCAACGGCAATAGCGGCGGCAGCGGCGTAGATTAGATTAAGCTAACTGCGAGGGGAAGGTGGAGGTGTTGGTGGGGGGCCTTAAAACTTTACACAACTCTCCCAAAATTGTGCATTTGACTTTATTAACGATATGACGATTATGTGACGCAATGGGAGACAAAGGTAAATTGCAAACAGCACGTAATTTGCAATTACTTTTAGCTCCCTCACAAAATTGTTTGGGTTTTTTTTTTTGTCTGTGAGAGCCTCTTTCAGTGTTGTTAAATGTTACACAGAGAAGTTGGAGATGGGCTCGTGTCACGCAAAAATGCATGAGTCGCCGCAAACTTTCACCAATTTAAATAATTTTTTTTATGCAAAAGCATTAATAACAATGTTAAATAACAAAAATATGAATGAAAAAAAAGACTAAAATCGGCTACGCCGAATTTGCCGTTTTTGAAAAGGCGCTACCATTGATAACAAAAAAGTTTTTCATTAGAATTAGTTTTTAGACCGGTTTGATCGTTTCTATGGCAGCGTTCTATAAAGTTACTAATTTTCCAGAATTGTGTGGAAGTATATAAAACTAATATATATCAAATAATTTTCTCATAGAACTAGTTTTTGGACCGACCGTTTATATGGCAGCTATATGCTATAGTCATCCGATTTTGATAAATTTTTCCAGAATTGTGTGGAAGCATATAAAACTAATATATACCACGATTGGTGACGCTACGATGGAAAACAAAAAAGTTTTTCTCACTAGAACTTGTTTTTGGACCGACCGTTTCTATGGCAGCTATATGCTATAGTCATCCGATTTTGAATAAATTTTTCCAGAATTGTGTGAAAGCATATAAAACTAATATATACCACGATTGGTGACTCTACGATGGAAAACAAAAAAGATTTTCTCACTAGAACTAGTTTTTGGACCGATCGTTCCTATGGCAGCTATATGATATAGTCATCCGATCCGACCGATTCCGTCAAATGTGCAGCCTATGTGTATTTAAAGATTTTTTGCAAAGTTTGGTCAAGATAGCTTTAAAACTGAGGGAGGAGAAAGCATAGAAACAGACGGACGAACGGACAGATAGACCGACGGACGGACGGACATGGCAATATCGGCTCAGCTCGTAATGCTGATTTGGAATATATATACTTTATGGGGTCGGAGATGCTTTCTTCTATGAGTTACAAACATCAGCACAATTTAAATATACCTTCTGCAAGGGTATACAAATTCCAAATCACGAAAAACAAAAAATTTATATTCCAGGTGAATATGGAGCGAAGTGTCATTACTTGAGTCAATGACTACCAACTTTTTAAAGCCTTACAGTTCCTTAAAAATAATAAATAAAGTTTAATATCGATCGTACACATTTTAAAAAATTTCGATCCTAGAATGGATCTTAGAATGCGCTCAGATAATTTTCTCTGACACTTCAGCGATACTTGGCCCTGTGATCTGCCCTATTATAAGCCTTTTCAGAAAATATCCGATAAGTATGGGAGAACCTACCACCGCAAAACGATTTAAAATAGCATAAAATGGGAACAAATGATTATCAAAAATGGCGGCGCCCACTTGAGCGATATAATCTTCAAAAAATGAATGAACAAAAACTTAAAGGTCACAAAAAAAAAGTACAAGAAAAAAAATTAAAATAATATTTAATTTTTAAAATAGTGCAAAACAATATCGTCTGCATTCTTTGCAACGGCTGATTGTTAATTTTCACAGAAACTATAGCAGTACATAGTAGAGCTGTGTGCGATACGAAAATTGTAACGTGTGACGAGGTGATTGTAAGGAAACACAGTATATCGTGAGTGTTTCATCCGTGTTACGTGCAGTATCAAAGAAATGTTTGCATTTCTATTTGATTAAAAGTGGTTAAGTTCTGGTTCGGAACCAGTCACATAAGTGTATATATGTTCAATGGCAAAAACCTAAGCAAAACATGTGTGCCGATCTTTACAGAATCGTTGGTATTGAAGTCCATTAACGAATTTACATTACATTGCCTTTTTTTTAAATGCAGAAAACACAAAACTTTCTCTTCTTTCCAAAAAGAAGCACAACTATATTAGATACATCCTACAAAAACTGATATCTGATCATGATTATATAAGTGATAAAATTCCAAAGTATATTAAACTTCCTAAAAAAAAAAAAACAGTAATTTAAAAAATTTTTGAAAAAATATATCGTGCTTTGCATATTTAAGAAAAGATTTCCATGCAAGTGCTTAATTGTATTTTACCAAAAGCAGCAAGTGAGAGCGATTTTTCTGATCTTAGCAGATTGTCAAAAAAAAGAACAATATTGGATAAGCAAAAAAACTGGTTATGGAAAAAAGAGCACCTTGATGCATTTTTATGTCAATAAAGGTTGCGCGTGAGTCGAAAGAAAATTCGCTCACGCGCGCACCTCTAGTACATGGCCCTGTTAACAGAGCATTGTCAGCTGCAACAGGTAGCCTAGAGCATTACAGAGCCCTGTTAACATTGGCAGTTTTTATACACTTGAAAAGTGTATATTAATTTTGCCCAGAAGTTTGTAACGCATTGAAATATTCATTTCCGACCCCATAAACTATATATATTCGTGATCAGGACGACGATCTGAGTTCAATTCCGTCTGCCGTCCGTCCTGTCTGTCTGTCTGTTTCTACGCGAACTAGTCCCTCAGTTTTAAAGCTATCGAGCTAAAATTTTGCACAGAGTCTTCTTTTTGCTGCACGCAACTAATATGTCGGAACCGGCCGGATCGGATGACTATATGCAGCTATATGATATAGGAACGATCGGTCTAAGAACTAGTTCTAGTTAGAAAAACTTTGTTGTTTTCCATCGTAGCGACACAAATCTTGGTGTATGTTAGTTTTATATGCTTCCACATAATTGTGAAAAAATTTATCAATCGGATGACTATAATATAGGGTCGGTCAAAAACTAGTTCTAGTGGGAAAAACTTTTGTTTTTCATCGTAGCGTCCAACGCGTATATATTAGTTTTATATGCTTCCCTGAAAAATTTATAAAATTGATATAGCCGTAGGTGGAAAATAAGTTTTAGTGAGAAAACTTTTTTTGTTTTCCATCGTAGCGTCACCCAATCTTGGTATATTATGTTTTATATGCTTTCACATAATTCTGGAAAAATTTATCAAAATCGGATGACTATAGCATATAGCTGCCATAGAAACGGTCGGTCAAAAAACAAGTTCTAGTGAGAAAAACTTTTTTGTTTTCCATCGTAGCATCCCCAATCTTGGTATATATTAGTTTTATATGCTTTTACATAATTTTGAAAAAATTTATCAAAATCGGATGACTATAGCATATAGCTGCCATAGGACCGATCGGTCGGAAAAAGTTCTAGTGAGGAAAACTTTTTGTTTCCACGTACTCACAACGGTAAATTGTTATGCTTTTACAAATGTTTGAAAAAATTTATCAAAACGGGACTTAGCTATAGCGCAAGGACCGTCGGTCGGAAAATGTGTTTTACTAAGAAAAGTTTTTTTTTATGGAATCAAATTTTTATTATAAATGATTTAAAATTTTTTAATATCTGATATCTATATCCTATATATATTTTACCGGTTAAATCAGTTGGAGTAAAGTTTTTCAAGTGTATTAAAACTTCGGCACAGTCGAAGTTAGCTTTGCCTTCTCGTTTTTTTTTTTTTTTTTTTTAATAAAATTAAAACTAATCATTTATTTGATAAAAATTAGAAAATATGCTTACACTACAGCAGCTGATCAATAAGGCACTTTTCCCGACGGGGCTCCAGACGTGGTTTCTTCATAAAATTAACGCCCGTTTCACTGCTGCTGTTAAGCAAATCGGCCGCCTTTCGTTTTTGATTCTGCAATTGAAGTAAAAAGTTAATAAAACAAAACAATTGTTGCCTTAATCCAAGCTCCTTTATGTACCTCTTCATGTTCCTCTTCGGTGAGAGTGGCAAATACAAAATTCTTAGCCTTGGCTGTCTTAACGGAAACAGTACCCGCTGATCCGTCCATATCGTTACCAGCTGATCCTTTGGTCAAACCAGCAGCCAATTTGCTTAGAGTTTCCTTATCTCGCACCAGGAAAGAGCCACGCACTGCGTTTGGCTGTTGTCGGCTGGTGCTTATGCTCTTGGATATGAGAAAGGGTGAGCTCTTTTTTACCATTTCCACTGTGCTGGTCTTTTTGGCCTTTATAATATTCAGTTTACGTATGGAACTAATGCTGGTATTGACCACGGCAGGGGAGAGGGGTGTTGCCTCCTTCAGACCCTTTTCCAAAAGTAATTGTTCACGTTCAAAGCGAATTTTGCGCCACATATGTTCGTTTTCCTCATCGCCGCTGCCCTCCTGAGCCTCGCCACCATTTTCCTGATTCCGTTGCTCCTCCAGACTAAAACCATTCTCTGCATTCTTCCAGCGAAACTGACGTTGACGTACAGCTCCCTCGTCATCTTCGATAAGCATTTCCTTAATCTGACGCACCTCACGTATATCCTGGTCAAGCATTTTGCGTCTGAGAAGGGGTAATTGAAGAGGATCAAAACGAAGGAGAAGAGGATATGTGGAGAAGTTTTTAGAATAGGCCAATGATAACCGTTATTCTGGGAACCCAAAAGTTTGTGTCAGATCCGGTTCCTACCATAATCTGAACCAAAATACGAGACGGTTTGATTTCCTGGTTTAGATTAGAGATGGCAGAAATTTCGAACCCGTCCTGCCCCCAAACCGACCCTAGTCTATACCGAGCCGTTCCGATGCCGAAACCAAATTTTAAATTCTGTCCCGATCCCGAACCCAAATTTATAAATTCAGTCCCGACCCGATCCCTACCCGTCCCGATCCCAAACCCAAATTTTAAATTCACTTCCGACCCCATCTCGACCCTAAGTTGTCCGGACCCGTCCCGATCCCAAATGTTAAATTCAGTCGTGACCCAAAAATATCCTGGACCGGTCCCGATTCCGAACCCATATTTTAAATTCAGTCCCGACCCGATCCCAAACGCAAGTCTTAAATTCAATTCCGATCCCGAACCCAACTTTTAAATTCACTCCCGACAAGATCCCGATCCCTAATATTAAATTCAGTCCCGACTCGATCCTGACCCTAGGTTGTCCCGACCCGTTCCGAACTCAAATTTTAAATTCTGTCTCGACTCGATCCTAGGTTGTTCCGATCCCGATACCTAATTTCAAATTCAGTTCCGACCCGATCCCAACCCTAGGTTATCCCGACCCGTCCCGAACTCAAATTTTAAATTCAGTTCCTACCCGATCCCGACCCGTTCCGAACTCAAATTTTAAATTCTGTCTCTACCCGATTCTATGTTGTCCCGATCCCGAACCCTAATTTTAAATTCAGTTCCAACCCGATCCCAACCCTAGGATATCCCGACCCGTCCCGAACCCAAATTTATAAATTCAGTTCCGACGAGATACCGACCCTAGGTCCTCCCGATCCCTAATTTTAAATTCAGTCCCGACCCGATCCCGCCCGATCCCGAACCCAAATTTTAATTCAGTTCCGACCCGATCCCGACCCTAGGTTGTCCCGACCCGTTCCGATCCCTAATTTTAAATTCAGTCCCGACCCGATGCCAACCCTAGGGGGCCTGATCCGTCCCGAACTCAAATTTTAAATTCAGTCCGACCGATCCAGTCCGTCCATAATGTCGACGATCTAGGTTGTCCGATCCAAATAGCAAAAAATTCAGTTCCGACGAAATACCGACCCAGGTCGTCCCGATCCCTAATTTTAAATTCTGTCCCGACCCGATCCTAGGTTGTCCCGATCCCGAACCCTAATTTTAAATTCAGTTCCGACTCGATCCCAACCCTTGTATATCCCGACCCGCCCTGAACTCAAATTTGAAATTCAGTTCCGACGAGATACCGACCCTAGGTCGTTCCGACCCGTCCCGATCCCTAATTTTAAATTCTGTCCCGACCCGATCCTAGGTTGTCCCGATCCCGAACCCAAATTTTAAAATTCAGTTCCGACCCAATCCCGACCCTAGGTACCCAATTTTCGTCGCCGGGTCGCCTAATTTGTCCGCGATCGGCGCCCGAATAATCAGTCCGACCCGATCCAAGTTTCCGCCCTCCGTCCGTCGAGAATTTTTAATTCTTCGACCCGATCCTAGGTTGTCCCGATCCCGAACCCTTATTTTAAATTCAGTTCCGACCCGATCCCAACCCTAGGTTATCCCGACCCGTCCCGAACTCAAATTTTAAATTCAGTTCCGACCCGATCCCGTTCCTAGGTTGTCCCGACCCGTTCCGATTCCTAATTTTTAATTCTGTCTCGACCCGATCCTAGGTTGTCCCGATCCCGAACCCTAATTTTAAATTCAGTTCCGACCCGATCCCAACCCTAGGTTATCCCGACCCGTCCCGTACCCAAATTTGAAATTCAGTTCCGACAAGATTCCGACCCTAGGTTGTCCCGACCCGTCCCGATCTCTAATTTTAAATTCTGTCCCGACCCGATCCTAGTTTGTCCCGATTCCGAACCCTAACTTTAAATTCAGTTCCGACCAGATCCAAACCCTAGGTTATCCCGACCCGTCCCGAACCCAAATTTATAAATTCAGTTTCGACCCGATCCCGACCCTAGGTTGCCCCGACCCGTCTCGATCCCAAATTTAAAATTCAGTTCCGACCCGATCCCGACCCTAGTATATCCCGGACCCATCCCGATTCCGAACCCATAATTAAAATCCTTCTATATCCCGACCCGTACCGATCCCAAATTTTAAATTCAGTTCCGACCCGTCCCGAACTCAAATTTTGAATTCAGTTCCGAACCGATCCCGACCCTAGGTTTTACCGTCCCGTCTTGATCTCAAATTTTGAATTCAGTCCCGACCCTAGGTTGTTCCGAACCGTCCCGATCACAAATTTTGAATTCAGTCCCGAGCCGATCCCGACTCTAGCTAGTTTTTTTTGACCCTCAACATTTCCGTCCCGCATCCCATCTGTCCAAACTTCAATACTTACGCATGAATCTGCCCCAATTCGTGACGCAATTGCTCCCGATCAAACTCATCCTCATCGCCCAGTTCTATGTCATAGTTGTCCATATTTTTTTCATCTTCATCGGCTGAACCCCATTCGGATTCCGAAAGTTCAGCTTCTTTGTCCACAAAATTGGCTGCACGCAATTTGCGATCTTTTTTGGTCATTTGCACCATAATTTCATTCTCCTCCGAGTCATAGTCCACAAAGGTTTCGGGCACTTCTTCCTCTAACTCTTCATAAACTTCTTCTTCTTCTTCGGCCTCCTCCTCGCTTTCTTCATCATCGGAGAAACCCAATTTGGCCTTTTTCTTGGATCTCTTTTTGGTAAGTTTTTTCTGACGAGTTTTATCGGACTCCTGCTGAGACTGCTCATCCTCATCCTCGCTGGACACTATTTTATGGGTTTCCTCTAATTTTTCGGGCTGTTGAGTGACAAAACTGCCTGAACAGAGAGCCTCCAGCTCATCAGGGTTTCCTTCCAATTGTGTCAAGGGAATTTGACTGATAACAGGCGGAAGATTAGAAGAAATTTGTGTTTGTGGAAATTGACCTGAGCATAAGTCTAGCAGTTCATTCTCCTCATCGCTGGCCGAGCGTTGAACTTCGGGATCAAAGAGTTTGTGGGCGGATAACTGCAATTGGGTGGCTGTCATGGGTGTGGCGGTTTTGTTGGCCTTGGGTGTCTGCAGTAGATCCAAATCATCATCGTCGGAGTTGTCATTTTCAAAGGGTTTGATAAGGCGATGCTTTCTTTTGCCTAACTCGGGCTCAGGTTCAGCTTCAGGCTCACTTTCCAAATCTTCGCTTTCACTGCTGCTTGAAGCCTCCACTTCAGCTTCCTCAGCTGCAGCTTCATCATCATCTTCAGCTACAATTTCCTCATCTTCATTAATGGTCACTTCATCTGTAGGCTCAGGTTTGTCATCTGGTTCGTATTCTTCTTCTAAATCCAAGTCTAGCTCCTCATCCTCCAGTTCTTCAGCCTGTTTTTTGCTCAACTCTTGCCTACGCTTCTGGGTTATGAGTGTCTTAAGCTGCTGCTGCATTTTTATGTAGGCAGCTCCTGGTTTTTGTTCTTTATTCACAGGTTCCTCCTCATGCAAATGTATATTCACTTTGGATAACTCCAATTTGCCATGTTCTGTGGACAGTATGCTAAAAAAAATAAATATCAATTAGTTTAGTTGGTAGAGATTAGGTGAGATCAACTCACTTGACTGTTTCGGTGGTCTTGTGTTTCTTGGCTTCGCGTGTTTTCATTAGTCGTTGTAGGAGATCATCCACTCCCGTGGGTTTCTTGGCAAACATATCACCCGTTTCCAAATCAATTACCATATTGGCATCACCCTTAAGGGAAGGACTCACATCGTTGCATTTCTCCAATTTTAAGCGTTTGATGGCCTCGCTTATTCTGGGAGTAGAAGGCTTAGAGGGCGGGGTTATGTTTAAAGTGCTTAAATCCAGATTGGGCAACTTAATCACTTCAGTTATGAGGCAGGGTTCTGGTAGTTCCGGAGGGATTTCTTCTACCACAGCTGCTGGCTGTAGTACTTCAGGCTCAGCTAATACCACATTTGCCTCCTCCTTTTCCATTTCCATTTCCTCTTCAGTTTCTGATTCGGATTTGAAAAATTCAGTGGCCTCTTTTGCCCTTTCCTCCATTAGTTTCCTAAACAAGAAACAAGTGAAATTTTGTGTCCAGTGTTTAACCAAAAATCAACTTACGCATATGCCTCCAGCTCCTCGCTGTTCATGCGTAAGCCTAGGGCTCTTTTAGGCTGTTTTTTATTGGGCATGGGACTGCCTCCGGCCAGAGCTGTGGCCAGTGGCGCATTTATGGTACGACGATTGAGAAACTCTTTAAGGGTTCGGGGTTTGGGCTGATGATAGGGCACACTTATATGTGCCTCACGATGCAGACGCTGTTGTTCGCTTTGTATGGCCTGCATCTGGTCCAAGGCTTGCTTGGCCGAAGCCTGTCAAATAATAAATGAAATTTTAATATGAATTGGTATATTCCCAGCTTACTTACCCTCATGGGTTTGGCTTTGTTAGGGGAAATGGGGGGAACTTCCTGCTCTTCATTAGATTCTTCTGTCTCTGAGTCGGAGTCCACCAATCCTTTGAGTTTTGCCTGCGAGGGAGCTTCGTCTTCACTATCCAAGTCTCGTTTCATTTGCTGTTCCTCTGGCTCACTTTCCGAGTCTATAAGATTAGTTCGTTTTTTCTGCTCGGTTTCTAGCTCGCTGTCCGAGTCAATCAAAGCAGTTCCATTTTTGTGGGGTTGCATCTGCAGCTCCTTGCTGTCCTGTTGCTCCTCCTCGCTGTCGGAGTCAATGCGAGCTAAAGACTTTTTCTTTGCCACCTCTTGCTCCTCCTCGCTGTCCGAGTCAATGCGAGCTAAAGACTTTTTCTTTAACTTCAGTTTGGGTGACACCAGTTGCTCCTCCTCGCTGTCTGTATCAATCAGAGCTGATATCTTTTTGGATTTGGGCACTAGGTGCTCCAACCTTTCAGCAGCTTCGCTTTCCTCCATGTCGCTGTCCCTTCTTTTAGTTGTCTGTGCTCCCTCCTCCTCATCCTCGCTGTCGTCGGACATTAGCAAACTTTTGCCACCCAGTAAATCTTCTCCTGAAATATTCTTTTCGTCTTCCTCCTCCACTTGCAGTTTTTCCATTGAGTCATCTTGTGGCTCGTCATTTTCTGCTGTTGCTGCCGCTTCTGCAACCGTTTCACTCATATCTCTGGGTCACTCTTCAATTGTTTAATTAAAACAAAATAAGCAAACTAAACAAAATGTTGAGTTCAAGAGTTTAACACGCACACACAAATGCACTTTTGGCGCAATAAGTGTTGTAAAGCGACATACACACATACTCAAACAACAGCTGTGAGTTTGAGTTGCAGTAGGTTTAACAAACGGTCACACTGGCTTGCTTAGGGGCGGCTAAATTTGAATTTTAAGCGTTTATTTGAAAATTGAATAAGAAGATTGGTATCGAAACTAAAAATAAAAAAAAAGGCTTACCGGCTTCACGTTTTCCATGTATTATAGGCGCTACCATTGATGACAAACTAGTTTTTTCGGTCTACATTAGTACTATTTTAGACCGATCGTTCCTATGGCAGCTATACATGCTATACTCATCTTTCGATCAATTTTTTCAGAATTGTGTTGGAAGTATATGAAAATATACCAAAATTCGGTGGAAACAATTTTCTCATTTGTGATAGGAAAACTATTTATGGCGACGATTGGGCGCTAGGAAAAAGATGTTGAGAACTATTTATTGAAGGTATCTATAGCAGCTATATGTCATACGATTTTGGGAGATAAAATTTTTCCAAAACTGTGTAGAAACATCGTTCAACTATCATGTACTATATGATGGCGATACGATGGAAACGACCCAAAAAATTTTTTCTGAGAATGGTTTTAACAAATCGTTTCTAACTTTGGCAGCTATATAATATAGCTGGGTTGGGAACGAAATCGGTCCAAGATGATGGCGGTATCGATAGGAATGGTGAAAATATATATCAAGGAACAAGTTTTTTCAATCGTCGCGGCAGATATAGTATCATCCGATCCCGGCGGTTTGCAAATATTGCGTGCAGTAAAGTGATTTACTGCAAACATTTTCAGCTCGATAGTTTTAGTCGAAGATCTAGCTGATAAAACTGAGGACAGAGATGGAGGATGGAGCAACAGTCAGATGGACGCGTCGTTAACTCAGCCCTTCATTCTGATCAAGAATATATATTTTTTATGGGGTCGGAAATACGTTCTTGGCGTGTTATATATACTTTTCAAGTTAAAAATTTTGTGTTATATGGACAAATGATAATAGTTTTTGAAATACAAAGTAGCAGCAGCCGGAATAAATATAGTCAGAACCGGCGTTAAGAAATTAACCCTTTCACACGGTGAAATATTAAAAATTTTTAAAGCCGTTACCGTTATTTAGGAAGAAATCAGAATACGAAACGTACGTACTGTTGTTTTTCTAGTTATTTTATTGATTTATATATTTGATAATATACGGTATAGAAAATAGAAAAAAAGTATTTTTTTCAGCGGTAATGGGCTCAGAGGATCCAGGAACAGTCGCAAACAAGATTCCCGCGGTTTCCGGAACCCAAAGAGGACCGAAATGTTTTTTCGTTTGTTAAAAAGTGTGAAATAACAAGTCGTTAAAAAGGAAGAAAATTAAAAAATAGGTTTTGTTATTTTTTACAACAAAAAAATTTTTATACGGTATATTAAAATTGTCACGATGTTTGTAACGCAGTGAAGGAAGCATTTCCGACCACATAAAGTATATATATTCTTGATCAGCATGACGAGCTGAGTTCATTTCCGTTTGTCCGTCTGTCCGTCTGTCCGTCTGTTTCTATGCTATCTCCTCCCTCAGTTTTAAAGCTATCTTGACCAAACTTTGCAAAATGCCTTTAAATACAAATACGCTGCACATTTGTCGGAATCGGCCGGATCGGATGACTATATCATATAGCTGTCATAGGGAACGATCGGTCTAAAAAACTAGTTCTAATGAGAAAAACTTTTTTGTTTTTCCATCTAGCGTCACCAATCGTGGTAAATATAAGCTTTATATGCTTCACAAATATAAAAAAATTATAAAAGGATGATAGAAGTGATAGGAAGATGGTTAAAAACAGTTTAAAGAAAAACTTTTTGTTTTCATGTAGCGTCACCAATCGTGGTATATATTAGTTTTATATGCTTCCACACAATTTTGAAAAAATTTATCAAAATCGGATGACTATAGCATATAGCTGCCATATAAAGGGTAGGTCCAAAAACTATTTCTAGTGAGAAAAACTTTTTTGTTTTTCTTCGTAGCGTCACAAATCGGATAAAGTTTATTGTTCCACACAATTCGGAAAAATTATCAAAAGGGATGACAAAAGCGAAGGGAAGCGAGCGGTCTAAAACAATAGGAGAAAAAATTGTATCAATGGTAACGCCTTTCGAAGACTGCAAGGTATTTAAAACATCGGCGCCGCTGCTAGATTTTCTATTATCTTATAACTTTTTTTACAACAAAACAAATTTTTTTTTGTTTATATGAACATTTGAACTGATATTAGTACTGAGGATGGTCAAAGATGGTACGTATGGGCTTTTCTACAAAAAGGTCCACCTAGGCCGAAAAATATTTCATTAGAAATAGAAGAATTTACAGTTATACCAAGTCTACTATATCAATAGGCTCCTCAATCGCCGATCTGTAAATATACCTTTATAATTTCGAGGGCTGCAACTTTAACTTTTTTTCCAACCACAATCGAAAGTAATCGCCCAAACGCCTTAGCATATCCATTCATATCCAAACTCACTCATCGAGTAAATATTTCACCTGTTCTTCTTGTTGTTGTTGTTGCGAATTGTTGCAGTTGGATAAATCTCCGACTGGCTGCGATGCTTTCTCCGCATATCTTTCTCTTTCACAGGTTTAGCTTAGGGTCATTAAGTAACCCAGTGTGCCTGGTCGTTGCCCATTGATTACGCTCAACTAGAGCCCAGATTCATGTGTGATGCACACACACACACACACACACTTTATGTATAAATAGCATTAAAATGCAATTAAAAATGGATGAAAAAGAGAATCATTAGGTTGACTTTTATGCGGCTCTTTCAAGCTTTAATATTTAATTAACAAAATATTTCCAGCTGAGCGTGTCTCAATGAAAGCAAAAGCCGAACCGTTTTAATGGGTGTCAAATTCCATGATCTTTTCACTTTACACACTCCACGCATTCTGTTGAGGTCATGCCGAAATCCAAACATAATCGATTTGGAATCGGAATTGATTAATGCATGGAGACACAAAATGCTCGATGGTTGCGCAACAAAATGTTATACAACTTTAGAAAGATTTTAAAGAAAGCGACAGCTTTTTTTTTTGCATACTTATTTTGTTATTCGTTTTTGGCAAAATTATAACAACAAATTGCTATAAATAAATAGGCACAGTTTAAATTTACATTGGGGAATTGGTTAACTTGTTGATGCCCTTACAAATTGCTAACTGATGTCAAAGAAAGTTAAATTGATATTATTAATTGAAACTTATGGTGAAGCTTAAATAACTGCTGTCAGAAGGCGTAGTTAATGGCTTAAACGCTTATTTGATGGGATCACTTTGGTTTTAATTTTTTTATGAGCTGTTAGAGCCTGCAAACATCATAAAAATAGCTACCTAACAAAGACAACCGAAGCGATTGAGTCGAACATTAAAAAAAAGAAACGGCCGCAGCACGATTAACGGGGTAATTTTTCAGCACTTTGTATAGAGCAGTGGGTAGACAAACATATGAATGTACATATTTGACAATAAAAATAGTATAGTAAAATATACTAGCAGACGTTGTCCTTCTTTTTATAACCAGCTCATATAAGATGCAAATTTGGACGTTTTTATATGAAATCAATTAAAAAAAAAACTGAAATTCATTTACAGGACAATTATATTTTAAAATATAAGTAATACATTTTAACTAATGGGCCTATTTCTCATCTTGTCGTCATCCACATGGGCATACGATCTAAGTAATATATCCTCCTCATAAACTTTGTGGTACATAAACTCTGGTGCATATTTCTAAATACAAACTAATTTTTCAGTTACGAGCAGAGAGGGGATAGCAAAATTGGTGAATGCAGATAAAAAGAGAAGCAAAAATAAGAAAAGCAAAAGAAAGAACCAAAACAACAATAGCAATGCAAAAATTATTATATTATTATATTATTATATGGACGTTGACGTACAATGCGCAGCGTACGTTCTGCGTATGCGACACCAAGCCAGGGCTTGTTACGCGCGGAACCCAGAGCAAACAGCAACCCACCACCCGCCCAACTTCTGAACCGAGGGGCGCAGTCGCATGACGTGCGACAACGAGAAAAACGCGAGGGAAAAGAAAAAAATTAATAATGTATAAATTAGAACATGCTTGAAAACTAAAATACTAATACATATATTTACAAATACACACAAAAAAAAAAAATAGTATACAATGGTTATACAAGCAATCATTATACGAATAGTTCTACACAGAAAAAAAGGGATATTTTTTAATGATCCATTGGATATTTTTCATATCCATTTGACTGATATGTCCATATCCATTTTTCATCCATTTGAGATTAAATAATGTTAAATTAATCTTAGTCTTTTATCCAATGGAGCTGAAAATATCCAGTGATGTAAATGGAGCTGAAAATATCAAAAGGATGTAATTGAAAGGATATGCATTTCAAATTCAAAAAAGGATATGTCCATATCCATTCCAAATGGATCTTTTTTTTTTCTGTGTAGTTTGAGCTAAATGGATTAATGTGCGAGTTTTTAATAAGGAAAGAGAAACATTCAGGTCCTAAGAGGTGGTAAAGACTGTTATAATCTGCGCAGACAACACGAAAATGGTTCATATAAAGTGCAATTAGCAACAACGTTGGAAGAAAGAGGGAAAAAGTTTCTTGTAACCCTACAGGGGACGTTGAATCTAAGTTGACTAATTAACTAAGGAGAGTCAACTTCACCGTGTATTAGTTTGTGAACAAAAATTACTCCCAGCATAGTTCTTCGATTTTTTAGAGAAGGAAGGTTAATTAAAAGGTCTACTAGAATAGGACGGAAGACGTAACATTAGGGTTCCCAGTTAAGACCACGGAGAGCAAACATAGGGAATTGCTTTTGTACAGACTTAGGCGCTCTTGATACTTTCTATATTGAGGGCACCACACACATGAACCATATTCCAGTATCGGACGAACAAGAGAGGTAAAGGGTCTGTTTAAGGGTCGTTGAACTCCTTGGACCAACGCTTAATAAATCCAAGCACACTCTACATGGCTTTGTTAGCTGTTCTGCAAATATGTTCGTTAAAATTAAAAGTTTAGGATCGAGAATAATAATCTAAGTCAAATTCATTTCGTAAATACGATTTAAGCAAGTGTTGTTGCGAGTATAAAGCCAAATGAGGCTCCGTTCTAAGGAAAAATGTCATACACATGCACTTCGAACAGTTAAGGTTCAGAAGATTTAGACAGACCAGGACTGAAAAACTTCAGATCTGATTGGAGATCAGTGAAAGAGTCTGCTTTTATAAGAAAGGAAAAGTTTAACATCATCTGCATACATTAATATGAGAATGAGCTAAGATCGATAAAGGTCATTTATAAACAAAGTAAAGAGTAGGGGGACCCAGGTGACTACCCTGTGGAACCCCAGAAGTTACTGTAAGTGTTTTGGAAAGAGAATTTCTAAATAAAACTTTCTGTGTTCTGAGTTCAGATAGTCTGACATCCAAGAAACAAAATCGGACGAAAATCCAAGAAGGTCATAAGTTTATGCAATAATAGCTCATTATTGACAGAATCAAAAGCTTTACTAAAGTCAGTGTACACTACATTTGTGTTTGTAGTTGATTTTTAAAACCATTAATGACAAGAGTAGTGAACTCAAGTAAATTTGTAGTAGTGGATCTGCCTTTCATAAACTCATGTTGGGCCGGTGAAACAAGTGACCGACAGAGATGTTGCAAGTGAGAAGTCTATAAGGTTCCTCAACAAATTTTGAATTGCGGAAAGCTTAGAAATACATCTGTAATTTCCGACATCAGATTTAGAACCCTTTTTATGCAAAGGAATAATAAAAAGATTCCTTCCATGAATCAGGAAAGTGAGAAGAGCTTATGGGATGATTGAATAATTTTAACAGTGGAGCTGTCAATGAGTCGGCGCAGTACCTTTAACATACAACTAGGAATACC
>JAEIFT010000974.1:0-25801 GCA_018904225.1 Lordiphosa mommai | reverse complement strand
ATACAGGGCTGCCCATATTCGACGGACCCATCTGGCAACGCCATAACTTTTGACAGAGATGTCAGATCGCTTAATGACATACCGCGTTTGAAGCGTCAGTCCAAGCAAGATTTTACCATGGAACAATACACGCCACGCGAGCGCTCTGAAATAGTTGAAATTTACATTCAACAGAACAAGTCAATTGTGAAAACTCAACGAACAAAATTATCATGTCCGGATGAAGCCCATTTCACATTGAATGGGACCGTAAATAAGCAAAACTGCCGTATTTACGTCACTGAAAATCCTCAGAGATTCAAGAAGCGCTCTTCATGACGAAAAAGTCACAGTTTGGTGCGGGCGTTAGTGCGAAAACGGTCACTGGGCGTTTTTCTTCCAAATGAAAATGGCCATGGTGTTGCCAATTACCGTCAACCAAAAAAAAAAAAAAAAATTTGGTTTTATGGCTAAGGGTGACATTTTTTTGGTTTTGGTATAAGCCGGCGGTCGCCCGCCCACAAATAGGTAACATACGATTATTTTATGAAATAATTGTCGGGCCGTTTGATGTCGAAAAGGTTCCCCCGATTTGACGCCGCCTGACTTCTTCTTGTGGGGATATTTGAAGTCAAAGGTTTACGTTAACAAGCCAAGGACCGTAGAAGAGCTCAAGGACAACATTCGTGAAGAAATAGCCGCTATTCCGGCCGAAAATGTTGCGAAAACGAGTGGAAAATGCTGCAAAAAGGGCACAATACGCCATCAACGCCAGAGGCGGCCATTTGAGAGATATCATAAAATTGAGGTAAACAAATCTACTTGGAACAAATTAAATGATTAAGATTGCCAACCGCCAAATTTTTATTTTTTCTTTGATTTAAAAAAAAAAACATGCGTCCGTCGATGTACATTCCCTCTAAAAGACAGAGTAAGACGAAAGCAAATTAAACATAAGAAAGCTACAACAACAAAGCTCACAAGCTTTGGTACATGGGCTCACTGTGGGCATAGCAGTTATGGTTTTTCATTTTAACGCATAATTTTGTTTTTTTTTTTTTTTGTTATCTAAAATCCCACCACAATAAAACGCAGTTGAGGAATGTAATCAAAATGTCATCAGAAGTTCAAAATGTCTGCTGCTGCTTTTGTAGAGCTGAACTGAAAGCAAACTGTCTGACTGGTTGACAGACAGAAACAGACGCTGCGACCAGTGATGCGTGTGGTAAAACGTTGCAAGCCCTCACCTGCACTCCCCTCCACCCACTCCTTTTTCAACCGCTTTTCTGCATGGCCACTTTGGCTGCAGTGTCCGCAATTTAATGGGCATCAGCGAGGCCTCCAGACATCCGCTTTGCCCTTTCTCACAACCGTTGCAAATCATTTTAATGCGGTTGCCACGCCTACAGACTGCCGCTGCCCCTTCATCATGTAAATAAAAATTATGAAAAGTTGTCGTGGCAGCGCGCGGCAAAAATCCACATAAGTATGCATTTAAAAATAAATTATGGCGAACGAGCAGCAGCAGCAAAAGATGGAACAGGATGGTAGGGGGTGGGGGGCCAGCGAAGCGCCTTTAAATGGACAGGCAGACAAAGTGCGCTTAATGAGGCTCAACGCAACAACATGCCGCAAAATGGGGGAGGAGAGTTGTGCCTGTTGGACAGTGGACACACAATGCAACATAAAAACAGGCAGGGAAATAAAAGCCTAGGCCATGGACAAAATTAACACTGACTGGAGATTATGCGGGTTTTTTTTTTTAAATGCTAGAGGCCGGTTTTGATTCAATCCACTTAAATCGTTAATTGCACAAAATGTGTTCACAATTTTTAGAAAAATTTATGCGAACGCTTAACTTATGGGTATACCGAAAAGAAGGTAGTTCAAGTAGATGAGTTTAAAATAATACGATAGCTTCGAAAATAATGGGAGATATTTTTATATCAATTTTGAAACAGTTGTGCTCTAGGTTCAATTGGTTTGAAGCCCTTCTTAATTCTAAAACCGTACTTGGGGTACATTTGTACCCCCATCAATTTTTCATTCTAATATGTTTTTAAATCAATTTAAATCTCCAGAAACCTTTTATCTAAGAATTCAGAAAATTAAAATATTTTAAGAGTCCGTATAAATGATTTTCTGCTTTGTCAATCTATTGTCCATGTAACACGTAAGCTTACAATAGATAGATAGATTTATATATCTAAAGCTTACAGCTATTAAAATACTGAAATGTTTACTTTACATCCTAGGGGTACAATTGTACCCCGGTACAAGCATTTAGTTCAGTCTGGTGGTCAATGCCAAAGGCTTCTCAAAAGAGGACGTTCCTAAAACTATTTTGACGGCTTCAATAATTCAGAAAATTTGTCTGGCTACCTAAAGTAAAGTCTGACGAGAACTAGCTGCAAATGAAGCAATTTCCGCAAGACCTAACTGTAAAATAATTCACCTTATAAATCTATTTAAATTAGATTGAATCTCATGCAAATGTACTGGGGTAAAAATGTACCCCAAGGACTTTCTGCGTTATATTTGACCCTGGTTGCTTCTAGGGTTAAACAATAAAATATTTAAGAGCATATTAACAACTTACACAACAAAATTTGAAGATTACATAGTTTATGAAAGAAACAAAAACAGAATAAAAAGTGCTGCCAAGTAGCACTCGATCACTTTAAACAGTTTAAGCAACAATTCAACGGCAGAAACAGGCTAAAAAGTGTTGCAAAGTATACGAAAATCTAGATATTAGAATAAACAGCCCAAACTACAATTTGACTAAAAAAATGCGCTAAAAAGTGCTGCCAAGTAAACGAAAATGGAAATTAGGCAGCACTTGATCATAATAAAAAGTTCAAACTACAATTTAACAATTAAACTGGACTAAGAAGTGCTGACAAATATTAACTAATAAAGGAATTCGGCAGCGCTTGAACACAATAAACTGTACAACTACAGTTTAAGCACAAAAAAGCTTAAAAAAGTGCTGCCAAGTAAACGAAAATGGAAATTTTCGAACTTTAACAATAAATCTGGTCTAAGAAGTGCTGAAAAATCACAATTAAGAGACAAAACTAAAATTTATGTCAAAAGCGATTTAACAATTAAATATAAAGTGCTAAAATTTAATAATAAAGAATCGGCGCGTTGAACACAATAAACTGTAATAAGTTTAAGCAAAAAAAAAATTGAGGTCTGAAAAATAAAGAAAAAATAATAATTAAAGTCAAGTTAGAAAAGAAGCACTGGCAGCACGAAACAATTTAACAATTAAACTGATAAGAAGTGCTGACAAATATTAATTGAAAATAAATAAGTAGAAAAAACTTAAAAAGTTATAAAGAAAAAAATTCGAACTTTAACAATAAATCTGCTAGAGTGCTGAAAAACATAAGAGAAAAACTAAAATATCTACAAAAATGGCTAATAAGTGCTGCCAAGTTAAGAAAATGAAAGCACTTGGCAGCACTTGAAACAATTTAACAATTAAACTGGACTAAGAAGTGCTGACAAATATTAATTTGAACACAATAAACTGTACAACTACAGTTTAAGCACAAAAAAGCTTAAAAAAGTGCTGCCAAGTAAACGAAAATGGAAATTTTCAAACTTTAACAATAAATCTGGTCTAAGAAGTGCTGAAAAATCACAATTAAGAGACAAAACTAAAATTTATCTACAATAAATGGCTAATAAGTGCTGCCAAGTTAAGAAAATGAAAGCACTTGGCAGCACTTGAAACAATTTATGTTTTTAGTTTGTCATTAAAACAAAATTAATTAATTTCTCTATAATAATAATAATAAGTTATTTTTAATAACACACAAAGAGAAAGCTTTTTTTAGTAAATGTGCAATTCCACAGATTTTTGGAGTTGCCAGACTGGTATCAGTACAGACTGAAGTGAACTGCGACTTCCCATGTTGAATTCAGGCTTTATTTTAGAATATTCTGCACTTTTTAGCCGAAGCCGTGAATTAAGACTGTCAAAAATGCTGCTGTATTGCTGCTGCCTTGTTTATGGCATAAACTCAACCTAGAAGCATTGTGTAAATGGGTAAGAGGGTAGAAAAAAACGTAAAAATAAACACGAAAAACCTTTGCCTCTCTCTGGTTTTGGTGGGGGAGGGGGTCAGCTTGATCAACGTTTTGGGATTAATTAATGATGTCGAACGGTGCCTCGTCTCTCTTTCTGTCTGTGCAAGCTGCTTCCAGCATATGAAAAATGTGCATAAAAAATGGTTATAAAATATTTATAAAATGCCACTACACACACATGCGTGTCCAGGCAGTCACAGTTAACTGTCATTGCAGTTTGTGGCTCTTTAAAAAATGGCTCAGCCTTTAAAAAGGTCTGACAGCACAAACCGGACGGACAGAAGACGGAACGACCAACTTGGCTGGCCGGCAGCTCGAAGAGCATTATTAAGAGCCGAGTGTGTGCCGTGTCCTGGGCAGGCCTTGGTGTGAGCCTGGCCTAGAGCCGCCAGCGTAGAAATTACATTACATTTTACAAGTGGATGGTGGGTGGGGGGGGAGGGGGGGGGGAGGTCAGTGCTCAACCGCAGCAGCATATTGTTGCCCACAGTTCGCTCAGTTCAGCTGCCAACATTAAAATTTAAAATATTAACATAAATTTTTACAATGAGGCAACAATTTTGCTGCAGGCAAAATGACAGCGTGGGAGTGGCAGGTCCTGTTCTGGCCCCCTCCCCCTCCCCCCTCTCTCTCTCACTCTCTCGCTGTCTCTGGTGTTAAATATTTTGTAATAAGCATAAACCAAAGGCGAAACAAGTTCGAAATTTATTCATGTACTGCCAGCAAGGACGTAGAACATGACGGGGCCAGGCTCCTGCTCCTGCTCCTGCTGTTGCCGCTGCCTGATAATGGTTCAATTATTTTTCCGCCCTATTTAACTGCAAGTAAAACAGGCAACTCGAATGTGGAAGCTCGCCGCCTGCCTGGGTCACCGTTACAATAGCCAGCCAACCTCAACGCTCCCGGATATGTTGAACAATTTTCCGGCCATAGACGAGGAGACGTGCAACACATTTGACCGCTTCTCTTTGTCCACCCCCACCCCCCCCACCCCCCCCCCCCTTGTGGGCTTTACCAACCGCAAAAATTTGTCACACATCATAGGGCCACGCCCATTTTAAAAGGGGGCGGGGTGTGTGTGTAGGTGGAAACGGCAGGGGGTAAAAGAGTGGAACAAAAGCTCTTTATATATATATATATATATATATATATATGCCGCATTGTCAGCTCGTTTAATGTTCAAATCGCCATCGCTTGTTTGCGCCAAGCGAACCCTTAACCTCGTCAGAAATTTTAAGGTGAGTCAAAGAGGGGAGGGGAAGTGGTGTGTGTGTGTGTGACAAGTTGACAGCTGACTGAAAAGTAAGCAGAATTAGCCCATAATTGTCTACTAAGTCTTGAATAAATCAAATTACACTTATCTAGAAAGTATGGCGGGTAGTCGCTTCCGTAAAAAAATTCTAAAATATTTTTTATAATTGTTTTAACAATTTTTGAATCAGTTCTTATCTAGTTTGAACCTGATTAAACTGGTTCAAACTGGTTCGTAGCTTTATATTATCAGCATATTACATTAAATCTTACGCTTTAAGACATAATAATCATTGTGAATAGCTTGTCATATGACATTGAAAAAAAGACAACATGAAGGCCTACTAGATTATCATGTCTCATGCGTCGAACAGTGTGAACACAGCCTTAGCATAAATGTTATTTGAGATATGATTTTGAGCTCATTTTAAATCGGAAATGTATCAAACTTCAAATTTCATACTAGTTCGGAACTAGTTTTGAATCGGTTAAAGAGCTCACACCATGTTACCAAACCACACCTTGAAATTCAAGTTATGGCATAAATTATTTGAAATAAGTGGCTTCAAACCACTTTTGAACAGGTCTTTAGACTTAAGGCCGTTGCATAACACCATAACCGGAACCGTTAATCGGAATAAAACCGCTTCAAGTCATGAACCGGTAATCGCAAATGAAATTAAATATTTTCAAAGAACCGAAAAGCGTTAGGCAAAACGAATGATCACGAACCGGAAAATGTACTTCACATTTAACATACTAACAATTCTTTGGTTCGGATCGACATAAAAATTAAAAAAAGATTTACATGTATTTTTATATTATGTATAAATGTTTTTCATAAAAATTCTACCATTGAATGAAAAGGATTTCTAAGTCTTTGAAAAATCTTCTATGATATACAGGGTTGCCCATATTCGACGGACCCATCTGGCAACGCCATAACTTTTGACAGAGATGTCAGATCGCTTAATGACATACCGCGTTTGAAGCGTCAGTCCAAGCAGATTTTTACCATGGAACAATACACGCCACGCGAGCGCTCTGAAATAGTTGAAATTTACATTCAACAGAACAAGTCAATTGTGAAAACTCAACGAAACAAAATTATCATGTCCGATGAAGCCCATTTCACATTGAATGGGAACGTAAATAAGCAAAATTGCCGTATTTACGCCACTGAAAAATCCTCAGGAGATTCAAGAAGTGCCTCTTCATGACGAAAAAGTCACAGTTTGGTGCGGCGTTAGTGCGAAAACGGTCATTGGGCCGTTTTTCTTCCAAAATGAAAATGGCCATGCTGTTACCATCAACCAGGAGCGTTATCGCGACATGATGACCAATTTTGTGATGCCAATTATTCGTCGAAAGCGTATGAGGCAGTTCTGGTTTCAACAAGACGGCGCTCCACCGCACACAAGTCGCATAACAATCGATTTTCTGAAGAAATTGGGCGTTGATTCGAAAAGTGGTGATTTGGACTGGCCACCGCGTTCGCCCGATTTGACGCCGCCTGACTTCTTCTTGTGGGGATATTTGAAGTCAAAGGTTTACGTTAACAAGCCAAGGACCGTAGAAGAGCTCAAGGACAACATTCGTGAAGAAATAGCCGCTATTCCGGCCGAAATGTTGGCGAAAACGATGGAAAATGCTGCAAAAAGGGCACAATACGCCATCAACGCCAGAGGCGGCCATTTGAGAGATATCATATTCAAAAATTGATGTAAACAAATCTACTTGGAACAAATTAAATGATTAAGATTGCCAACCGCCAAATTTTTATTTTTTTCTTTGATTTTTTAAAAAAAAAAAAACATGGGTCCGTCGAATATGGGCAACCCTGTACTCTGTACCGAAGGTACAAAGAGTATACTGGTATGTAACAGTCAGAAGGAAGCATCTCCGACCCTATAAAGTATATATATTCTTGATCAGCATCAACAGCCGAGTCGACATAGACATATCCGTCTATCCGTATGAACGCTGAGATCTCAAAGATGATCAGAGATAGAGGTTTGAGGTGTATGGAACATATATTTCTTATACTTGCAGACAGATCAAGTTTAGTTTTGTTTTTTGCCACACCCCCTGCCTCCCCCGCAAATTGAAAAAAACTTAATATCTTCCACAATTTTGGAGTAAGGTTGTTCGAACCTTCTAGACATATATTCTACTCATCATTACTTATCGAGCCCCCATACATTGTTTTCCGATCAGATGAACGATAGTCGAGTTATAAGCAAAACAAATAATTACGATGGGCAGCACTGGCCGATATCGTTTTGGGCAGCATAACACATTTGTGTGAACCCATACCTTAAAAGTATTCATTTACGGTACAGTATATTACCGTCGTACTGACCGACTTTCTTACTTGTTTTAGAAGTCGTTTTGTACCACTATTTTCACAGAGTTCGTACATCTTCCATAACGTTCAATGTGGTGGGTGGCTCATAACATGGTCAAGACACTGATTAGCCCAACGAGCGTAAACTGATAGCTATTGATGCTATTTAGCTCAGCTAAACATAATATTGGCGCCCAACGTGGGGCGCCGTCAGTTTCACAACTTGAACTAATTTCAAATTATTAATGATGTTGATGGGCAATTGAAGGGCGTCATTGTCGCCCAGCGCCAAGAGGAAGGCCAAAGATAGAGAGAGAGAGAGAGAGGAGAGAGCGAGAATTGGCAACGAATGGCGCGGCCAAGTGACCCACTTGGCTTGGCTTGTTAGGGGGCATTGGCGAAATTGCAAATGATTTCCAAACGTCAAGGCATTTAACATTAATTAACATTAATATAGCCGTCTTCCGACCACACTTGGGCCCCGGCCTGAACTTTAATAACTCAGTTAAACAGCTTATGGCCAATTTCAGGGGCCACAAAGTGTTTTCTGAACACAACCGACGGCACATCCGTCCTTGGTGGGGCACTCGGTGGGTCGTTTCCTGTGTGCACTTTTTGAAATTCTTTTGCGGATACCGAAATTTAATTTCCTTTGTAGCATTTTTATTGCTATTTATTATTATGATTATTATGTAGTTGTACGTTGTACGTACATACATTTGGCCGGGTGTTTTGTTTGTCCGAGTCCGAGTCCGGCTTGGCTTGGCTCTGGGCTGTGTCTGTTATGACGGTCATAAATTTGTTTGCTGTGCGGACAGAAGGGTGCTCGATATGCAAACAACAATATTTGTGCAAATTGCCCGGCATCGAACCCAACCGATTGAGGGGTGTAAAATTTATGTCCACTGTTGCTTTCGCCTGATTATGCGATATATTAAATTTCCAAACGGCCTTGTAAAACTATAAAATTTCATGATTTATCTCAAGACGAAAGCGTAAAGCGAGCGGTCTAAGCCCTTTTGTGATTGAGAGTCCAACCAGAAAAGATTTTACCACACTGAAAGGCATATGAATATTATGCCGGAGGCGGCCATTTTGGGTTCTTCAAATAATTTGCCTTTCTCTTTTCCGTCTTCCTTCTCTTTGCAGGACAACGCCAAACTAGCAAACGGGTAAGTGAGCGGGGAGCGCCTTCGATAATGAAGTTGAATGTGTTGACAAGTTGATTTGCTTAATTTGTGCCTGGCACGCCATTTTTAAGTTGCGCCTCCCTGGGCCGAGCCCAAAATACAAAAAAAAAAAAAAACAGATGCCACGGGGAGCGGCCTGGCCTGGTTCCCCCAAGGGGGCTGATGTTCATTTCGGGCGTGGTCCTGTTGACAGGAGCGTTCCATCACAATGATGAGTAGTTGATAGATACAAAATATAACCATTAAAATTTTGCCTGCTTGCAAATGGGGTAGGGGAAACTGGCAACAGCCGGATAACAACGAATTGTACTTTTTAGAATCATGGTCAGTTTTGTTGCCTTTGGACTTTGGTATAGGCAAACCAGAAATTGTTTAGATCTTTCAGTGAAGCGTCAGTAAGTAAGGCTTTAAGTTGTCTCGGCAACTTGACAAAAGTTTGCTTGCAAACAGGAAAACATTTGCATATTGGACAATTATTTGGTTCAATTAATTGGCATACAAACATAGCCAAAGGCAAATTATCTAATTTTTGAGCGCAAACTATTTGGTCATTAAAATTTTTAGAAATATTTGATCAAATTATTAGCTTTAAGCTAAGGCAAACAGGCAAATAATTTGCCCAAATTTTTTGGAAAATTTGTCTCGGCAACTCGTGTTTGCTCTAAAAGTTTGCTTGCAAACACGAAAACAAATTTGCGTATTGGTCAAATATTTGGTTCAAATAATTGGCATACAAACATACCCAAAGGAAAATTATCTAATTTTTGAGCGCAAACTATTTGGTCATTAAAAAAAAGGTATTTACAAGAAGGAACAATATTTTGCGACAGAATCTTCTTCAGACTATTTTCAGTGGCTTTGCAGCCTTGTGTAAAACCATTTTATGGAATTTAAATTTAATTTCTGATTGACTTAAGATAAAACTGTGCAACTTGCGTTCGTTTGATGGTTTTATTGAGGCTTGGCATTCACACACACATTTAAAGTATACTGTTATGGTCGTCATTTTATGAAATGGAACAGCATAAAGCAAAATACGCAAATGGCACGCAAAGCGGCCTCCAGGCCTCAAAACGGTCTAATTGGCCCCAAGAAAAGTCTGCGGAGGTTGTTGGGAAGGAAATTTATTTCCAGTTCCCACAGGGAACTCGGGTGTGGCGCCACACAAGTGACGCATAACAAACGGGGGAAAAAAAAACATTAAAGATTAGAAACGGGGTCAATGTATCCCTTCCACTTAGTCGGCCTTCGGTTCGATCTGTCGCAGTCGCTCCTGGCGCAGTCGATGAACTTCCTTAAGAAATGAGAAATGAATTTTCCTTTGATAAGATTCAATTTTGCTGGACAAATC
Source organism: Lordiphosa mommai (assembly GCA_018904225.1). Lineage (NCBI taxonomy): Eukaryota > Metazoa > Arthropoda > Insecta > Diptera > Drosophilidae > Lordiphosa > Lordiphosa mommai. Next base: position 15,579 of record JAEIFT010000974.1, on the reverse strand, counting down.
GTTGTGCACCGAGAGTTTTCCGGCTGCCCAGCGCACACTGGGGGCCAGAAATAGCGCCGGAAAGGTGAACTCAATGAACTGCTTGTCATAGTAAAGCACTATTCCAGCAGCTCAAGCGTGGCGTCAAGCAACGGTAGGCTGTTTGAGGTCAAACACGGGCTCCACAATTTCCCTCATATCACCCAGCGGCACATACACGAGTAACAGCTGCAAAGTCTCCATAAACAGGCTTTCCTTCAGCGAACTGCAACGCGACCAATTGGCCAGAAAGCGTCGTATGGTGGGCAATTACCGTTTTCATTGCCGATAACCTGAAGTTATTTCGGTTCAAAACCGGTTTGCAGCCCTGAATAACATTATAGCTAAGAGCGCAAAAGTAAGAGGATACAGTTTGGCACACAAATTTTGTATGTATGTGTGCGTGTGGTTAAAGCCAGCTGCTAGAAAGATTACCTCTGTAATAATATTATAGCTTAGAGCGCGAGAGTGAGAGGCAAGAGTTCTGCATACAAATTTTGTATGTATGTGTGCGTGTCCAGGTGCTAGAAAAATTACCTCTTAACAATAGACATGAGTGGAAAAAGTCCTTCCCACTGAAGAAATTATAAGTTTTAGTTGAGTAGTACACAAATTTTGTATGTATGTGTACGTGTGGTTAAAGCCAGCTGCTAGAAAGATTACCTCTGTAATAATATTATAGCTAAGAGCGCGAGAGTGAGAGGCAAGAGTTCAGCATACAAATTTTGTATGTATGTGTGTGTGTCCAGGTGCTAGAAAAATTACCTCTTAACAATAGACATGAGTGGAAAAGTCCTTCCCACTGAAGAAATTATAAGTTTTAGTTGAGTAGTACACAAATTTTGTATGTATGTGTGCGTGTGGTTAAAGCCAGCTGCTAGAACGATTACCTCTGTAATAATACTATAGCTAAAGAAAAGCAGAAAGTGAGAGGCAAGAGTTACATAAATTGTATGTTGTGTCCTGTCAGTGTAATTCTTAATAACAGAGGAGTCTTCCCACGAAGAAATAAAGTTTAGTTGAGTAGTACACAAATTTTGTATGTATGTGTGCGTGCGGTTAAAGCCAGCTGCTAGAAAGATTACCTCTGTAATAATATTATAGCTTAGAGCGCGAGAGTGAGAGGCAAGAGTTCAGCATACAAATTTTGTATGTATGTGTGCGTGTCCAGGTGCTAGAAAAATTACCTCTTAACAATAGACATGAGTGGAAAAAGTCCTTCCCACTGAAGAAATTATAAGTTTTAGTTGAGTAGTACACAAATTTTGTATGTATGTGTACGTGTGGTTAAAGCCAGCTGCTAGAAAGATTACCTCTGTAATAATGTTGTAGCTAAAGGCGCGAGAGTGAGAGGAAAGAATTCAGCATACAAATTTTGTATGTATGTGTGCGTGTCCAGCTGCTCTCAGCCAGCTGCTAGAAGGATTATCTGTTAATAATAGACATGAATGGAAAAGCCTTTCCCCACAGACAAAATTATAAGTTTCAATTGAGTAGTACACAAATTTTGTATGTATGTGCATGTGAGTCGAATGCGCATAGAGTGCCAACATGCTTGGAAACAAAATTCATGAAGGAATAAATATAAAGAGAGGCACTCAAAATTAGTCTGCTGTTCTCTAACATTTTCGCTCTTTGAGTGCTCTTTTTAACTATGTCCGTCTCGCTCTAACAACCGTCTTTTTCTTAAGGAACAATTATTTTGAGTAAAGCTAGAAACCCTATTTCTGCCCTAAGGGTATTCATATGTCGTTTTATTACCGCCAACTTAATAAATATAATTATTAATTAACCGCACACGCACATTGCGCGTTTTATGTGCTTAAAGTATTATAAGCAACAAGCAAACCCAAACATGTTCATTTATCGATTAAAGCCAGCAATTGAAGCCAATTAGATGAAGGCAGCTTTGGGATCTCTCACGTAAATGCACGGGTTGACAAACAGAAGAAAACATAACAGAAAGCCCAATTACTTATGCCAGCGGCAAAGGCAACTCTTGGAGGGCACGTTAAGTACATTATGCGCTCGCTGCTGCTGCTGCTGTTATTGTTGTTGCTAGACAAGTTGCCAGGATCAGGCAACTGGCAGCTGCATACATTAGCCAAGTTTTCCACCCACTGTTGTCTGCTTGGCAGCCATACGCCCAACGCCCCCAAAAACGGAAACGGAAATAATTTGTCATTTTATTTCTATTTTATGATTATTTATTTTTTCCCTAACATTTTGCCGGCTTGAGCCTCGTCGACTACGTCAAGTGCAGAATATAGAAACAGACCCACACATATAGCATTAGCATTAGTTTTTGGCCACGCTAACGGACTTCCGTCAGCCGTCATGTGCTCTTGTGGTCTTGGTGGTCGGTGTGCGGTGCGGCATGCGAGAAGCGAAGTGGTGTGTGTCAGCTACCGATAGCAACTTGTGTGTTTTTTTTTTTTCTAGGTGCCAGAAGTTGTTGCATGCTAAGTAGAAGCAGCATTGAAACGAATTGTAGTGAAATGTAAATGCCACTGTGGGGTATTGCCTGCTATAAACTATCGATAACTTGTTGAAGTTTATGCATTTTGAAGAAAAAACACAAACAAGACATACCAGGGCGGCACCAAAATTAGTTGAGGCACTACGAAAAAAAAAACATACTATAAAGTTACGTATACGTAATGTCTCAAAAAAGCTTTTTAAACTATGCCGTTTGGATTCGGTCCCTTTTTTTGTGCTGAAATCAAAGATAAAACAAAAGATTTGATGAAGCAAACTTCATGAAGTTTTCTTAGTAAATGTACGTGGGTTGCTATTTAAGTTTCTGGCCTAGGTCACTTCTAGCCATTTTAGGGCAATTGGCCTTTTCCCAAAAAAAAGTTTGGACTTTTATCGATAAAAGCTTCATACAACTCTTTCATGTGTGACCACGTTTGATATCGATTAACGATTAATCAAAAAACTTATCTCGGCAGAAAAAATGGAATTAACTCGTGAATATTTGCGTGCAATCATTTTTCACAACTTTCGACGTGGATTATCACGACAAGAGTGCAACGATGAACTTAAATCTTTGTATGGCGATGAAGCACCATCCTATAGCACTGTGAAATATTGGTTTAATGAATTCAATCGCGGGCGACGCTCGCTCGAAGACGAAGGTCGTCCAAAAAAGCAGTCGTTGTGCCAGAAAACATTGATGCCCTGCGTGAACATATAATGCAAGATCGTCATGTGACATACCGTGAGATAGAGGCATCCATGATACATTCGATATTGCATGAACACCTGGGCGTAAAAAAGGTTTGTTCTCGTTGGATCCCGCACAATTTGACAATCGCTTAAAAAAAAGGCTCGTGTGGATCGGTGCAAAGAAATTTTGAAAAAATTAAATCGCGGTGTTTCAAAAGACGTTTATAAGATCGTCACAGGTGACGAATCATGGATCTATGCTTATGAGCCCGAAACAAACAGCAATCAATCCAAATCCAACGAAAGTCGTTCGTAGAAGAAGCACTTCGTAGCAAATGGTCGCCTGTTTCTTCGGTAAAACTGGTCCTGTGGCGACTGTTCCGCTTGAGCAACGTAGGACGGTCAATTCTGAGTGGTACACCACAATTTGTTTGCCTGAAGTCTTCGGAGGAATTCGAAAAACGAACAAGAGAAGACAGATCGTTGTGCACCCTGACAATGCGAGCTCTCACACATCAGCTCACACCAGCGTCGAATTGATGGGTCATCCGCCGTACAGCTCTGACTTGGCACCCAATGACTTCCAATGACTTCCCGCACATCAAGGGAAAAATGTGTGGTCAACGATTTTCGTCGCCAGAAGATGCTGTTGAAGAGAGTTAAAAAACCATGTTTTGGAGGTGTCTCAATCGGAGTGGAAAAAGTATTTCGACAATTGGTTTGAGCGCATGCAAAAGTGTATAAATCTTGCTGGAGAATACTTTGAAAAACAATTTTTGATCATAAATATACGCGTCTTCATTATTAGGCCAGAAATATATACAGGGTTGCCCATATTCGACGGACCCATGTTTTTTTTTTTAAAAAATCAAAGAAAAAAATAAGAAGAAGTCAGGCGGCGTCAAATCGGGCGAACGCGGTGGCCAGTCCAAATCCCCACTTTTCGACATCAAACGGCCCGGAAACAATTTCTTCAGAAAATCGATTGTTATGCGACTTGTGTGCGGTGGAGCGCCGTCTTGTTGAAACCAGAACTGCCTCATACGCTTTCGACGAATAATTGGCATCACAAAATTGGTCATCATGTTGCGATAACGCTCCTGGTTGATGGTAACAGCATGGCCATTTTCATTTTGGAAGAAAAACGGCCCAATGACCGTTTTCGCACTAACGCCGCACCAAACTGTGACTTTTTCGTCATGAAGAGGCACTTCTTGAATCTCCTGAGGATTTTCAGTGGCGTAAATACGGCAATTTTGCTTATTTACGGTCCCATTCAATGTGAAATGGGCTTCATCGGACATGATAATCTTGATCGTTGAGTTTTCACAATTGACTTGTTCTGTTGAATGTAAATTTCAACTATTTCAGAGCGCTCGCGTGGCGTGTATTGTTCCATGGTAAAAATCTGCTTGGACTGACGCTTCAAACGCGGTATGTCATTAAGCGATCTGACATCTCTGTCAAAAGTTATGGCGGCGTCGCCATATGGGCAACCGGTACTTGAAAAACAAAAAACCATTTGCGTCCGTCTAAATAGTTAACTCATAAAATTGAACCAACATGCAAACCATTAAAGCTAAGCCCGAAATGAAGTCGCAATTTACAATTCCCAAGACGGCTAAGACTGAGGACTGTAACTCCCACCAATCAATTCTATGTGTGTATATTTTGCACTTTGTTATGTGATGCCTCAACAAACAACTCAAACAGCCCCAAATAATGTCTAGTTTTGAGTATCCTTTAAAACTTGAGCCAAATTTATGTCAGGGCTTGACTTTCTCAACCACAATTAGACACGATAATGATTGCGCCCAGCGCTGTCCAACTCAACTTCACTCCTATCGGTGGGCCTGTCCGTTTGTCATTCTTCAAAGCATATCGCTTTACTTGCGCATACTTAGTGGCCAGTGGCCAGTGAGTAGTCACCAGTCACCATTCACCAGTCGACTTGTTGTACATGTCACATATTTTGCTTTCTTTTTTTTTTTTTTGGGGGCCTCTTGGCTTGGCTGGTGGTTGTCGTCGTCGTCGTTTGTTGGCTTGTTCAACAAACTCGTGCGTAATTTTCGTTTAGGTCTACCTACCCGCCCCACTCCCCGCCACGCTCTGCGTGTGTGCGGTGTCACTTTATTTATGGGCTCGCTTAGGCTGTTCCTGTCTCTGTTCCGGATGCTACTGCTGCTGCTGTTGACCACTGATACAGTGATTTTTCATGTGATGATTAATTAACTGGGCCTCAGTTGGTTTTTCCCCCAACCCCCAGATGGCCATTTATTTAAGCCTGCAGCCACATAAATAACTAGAACAGATTTTGTCTAGGTGAGAAGCATTCTGCCGCTGCTCCTGCTGCTGCCTCCTGTGTTTAATTTCCACTCGAGCACCTTTCTAGCCGCAAATGAAAGCCCTAAAAAAAAACTGTATGTAGGGTAAAGTAAAGCGAATTACTCTTAATGAGTTGGAAAATGCAAACAAAGAAAACTCAACCAAAGCTTTGGCCCGGATATTACAATATAAAACGAGCAGCCCGGAAGAGAGCGTCAAAATGGAATCAAATTAATGCAAACACAGTTGACGGAAAACTATGAGAGCCAGGCCTGCGGGTGCCCATAACTGGGGGGCGCGACTTTTTGGTGGCTTTGTTTACATTTCATTTGAATATTATTGAAGACGAAGACACCAGCACCAGCTGGACACAACACGGCCATCTCCTGCGGGTTGACAAATGTTATTGTAGCCGCTGTTAGAGTGGCGCATAATGGATGCCTTCATTTCCGCTACCGAATGAAGCGTAAGCTTTGGCCTTTAAACGCAAGTCACATCACAGCAGCTTTGACCAGTTCATTTTTGGGGTAGCCGGAGCTCATATCCATGAGTTGGCATAATACAAACATGCGTTGCCCGTCTAGGACTCTCTTGAACAGGCAACAGCTGCGGCTGCTCATAGTAGGCAAGCACTTAATTATGTGCGAACATTTTGTGTAGCATACTTCAAGGGCAGAGAGAGAGAGGGAGACAAACAAGTCATTTATAATCGCCCGCCTCTACCCCCCCTCCCTAAGCCAAGGTCATCCACTCGCCACGCAATTTGCCGCTATGTAAATCAAAGACACTTTTCGGCCGCTTAAGCGGTGCGGCAAATGCGGTTGATGCTGTCGGCTGCTTCATGTCAATGATGTAATTTTTGGGCACACTGTGGCCAGCTGGCAATTAGTCCCCGGGTCTGTCTGAATGCGACCAGAAATATATTGACATAAAGCGAATGGATTAGTATCTGAGCAGACAGCAGGAAAAATTCATGAAAAATTCAAATGTTTTTCACAAGCAGATACAGAGACCGACTGCTGGCCCACTCAAATCACCTCGCCAATGAGCTGGTCACAACTAGGATTCGGAGACGGCTAACAAGGCGTCATCCGTCGTACCTCTGGTTCATGGCAGGCGACCCACTGGTCGTCTCCCTTGGCTCCCCTTAAAAAAAAAAAAAAAAAAAAAACCCTCCTCGTGTACTGTGTTGTAACTTTTCTCAGCCAGCTGGCGATCTGTTTTTCCTGTAATTGTTCTCTTGTAAAATTTGTAAGCGGATTGAGTTCCGCGAATCTTTTTAACCATTTATATTAAAAAAAAAAAAAAAAAAAAAAAAAAAATGTTTTTCGGTAGGTAACCATACGTTTTAAGCCATATCTCGAGTTACAAACTTTTGATGGAGTTAAGCAAGATGTTAATCTAAAGGGTATGCAATTCCTAATAATCTTGTTGAAGAACATTTTCCAATCGGTTTAGTAGTTTGAAAGTTAGAAGCAAAAATATAAAAAAAAAAAAAAAATATTTCTCAAAAAGGATTTTTTTCTCAAAAACGTGAAAAATTTGATTTTCTAAAATCAAAAAATTGTTTTTTGTTTTTAAACTCACGAGTTGTATTTTTACAAAAAAAATAAGGTATTGATGACGAAAATCTGTGGATAAATAGCGAAGTTGTGAGCAATATTGTGAAAGTACTAAGAATTAGAGGTGGAGAACTATCGATGGTTGGCACTATCGCACTATCGATGGTACTATCGAGTATCGTAGTACCCTCAAAAAGTTTTTTTTGGAAGCTTTACACATCACTAAATAGGTAGCTCTAAAAATAATTTGTACTTAAAAACGTTATTTACCAAATCTAAACTTATCAGAGTTGATTAGTCAAATTAATCTTAGTATTCCTATTAAACCGACTCCTAGCTTTACTTCCAAATCTCTTAAACTACTACTACTTACCATGCTTTGTGCTGATTACAATAAACTCTACGGAGAAATAAGCTTAGAAGAATCTCAAAACCTCTTTTTTAACGTATTTTGCCTGAAGTTTGCCGTAATTTAGTGTTATCCTAGGCGTTTTCGTGTCACACGTTTGTGACTGAGCCCCACGGTAGGTTGGGCGGGAGGTGGGCTGCTATTATGCCTGGGGTTCGTGCGTAACATGCTTCGGCTTGGTGACGCTTAGGCCACTTGAACGTACGTGAAAAAAAATTATCTCCATTTTGGGCCCAAGGTTCAAAAATATGGTCTAATCGGAACCCACAACCCAATATTAATGCCAAAGTTGAAACCAAAAGTGACGGAAACAATTTTTTAAGCGTAGTTTTTATTCGCTTAAACAGTGTATATATTAATTTTGCCCAAAAGTTTGTAACGCATAAAAATATTCATTTCCGACCCCATAAACTATATATATTCTTGATCAGGACGACGAGCTGAGATCAATTCCGTCTGTCCGCCTGTCTGCTTCTACGCGAACTAGTCCCTCAGTTTTAAAGCTATCGGGCTGAAATTTTGCACAGAGTCTTCTTTTTACTGCAAGCAAATAATATGTCGGAACCGGCCGGATCGGGTGACTATATCAAATAGCTGCCATAGGAACGATCCGTCTAAGAACTAGTTCTAGGTGGAAAAACTTTTTTGTTTTCCATCGTAGCGTCACTAATCTTGGTATATGTTAGTTTTATATGCTTCCACATAATTCTGGAAAAATTTATCAAAATCGGATGACTATATCATATAGCTGCCATATAAAAGGTCTGTCAAAAAAACTAGCTCTAGTGAGAAAAACTTTTTTGTTTTCTATCGTAGCGTCACCAATCTTGGTATATATTAGTTTTATATGCTTCCACATAATTCTGGAAAAATTTATCAAAATCGGATGACTATAGTAGCATCCATCGTAGCTGGTGAGTCATATGCTTAAGCATAGGAACGATTGGTCCAAAAAACTACTTTGGAACTAGTGAGAAAAAATCTTTTTGTTTTCTATCGTAGCGTCCCCAATCTTGGTATATATTAGTTTTATATGCTTTTACATCATTTTGAAAATTTTTATCAAAATCGGATGACTATAGCATATAGCTGCCATAGGACCGATCGGTCGGAAAATGTGTTTTACCAAGAAAAGTTTTTTTTTATGGTATCAAAATTTTATTATCAATGATTTAAAAATTTTTAATATCTGATATCTATATCTTATATATATTTTACCGGTTAAATCAGTTGGAGTAAAGTTTTTCAAGTGTATTAAAACTTCGGCACAGTCTAAGTAAGCTTTGCCTTCTCGTTTTTTTTGTAAACTAGTGTAATTATCTATTTGAACGAGTCGGTTATGGAGGAGTCATATATAGTTTACACTGTGCATTTGTTCATATTGTCAGAGAGGTTCTAGTTATATAAAATAAATGAATGTAAAGGAAAATATGAAAGAAAAATGTTGCTGAATAATTCCTATTCATGGACATAGCATACTTTAAAGGGCATTTATCATGGCAAATTTTGTGTTAAAGTTCTCTAAAACAAACCTGACCTACTTGCATTCCATAGTCTCTGATATCAACGCGTTCATACAGACAGACAGGCTATTGATGCTGATCACGAATATTTATACTTTATTTCGTTCCATTTGGCAACCTGGCAAACTTCTAATCCGGTTCCCAGACCGATGACAAGCAAGACAAGGAGCAACCACAAAGAGGTTAACTGACTGTTTACTTTTTCACTTTCCTTGTTCGCTTTTAACCCTGCCACCGACACAATGCATTTAATGCGCTCAGAGCATGCCCCCCCCCCCCCCCCCCCCTTACTTATTGCACTCGAGCAGAACTTCCATAATCCTCGTGGAAAATCTCTTGACATTTATGATGAACGATTTACCACGCCATTGCAAATTAAAGCAAAACATCAACAACAAAAGCAGAACACATTTCGATGCGGGGAGGCGTTAGTCCAAAATCGAATAAAGCACTCGACATAAAGTGAAAGCGTAGAAGCTGCCACGCCCTCAGCCATTTGCCATTCTCCATTTGTTTTTATGCACGAATTTAAGTTAGTTTTGTTTTTGTATTTTTTTTTTTTTTTTGGCAGTTGCAACATCAACAAGCCAAAATATGTGGCATGAGAGAGGGTGGAGCAAGTGCATCATCTAGCAAAGCGCGCCATAAAACAAATGCGCAAATAAAAATGTATATGAAGGAGGGAGGGGCGAGGCGAGGCGAGGTGAGGCAAAGGCTGACTGACAGACAGAGAGCTGCACTTTTCGTTTGAATGAGTGAAGGTATACGAAAGGGAGCACTTTAGCTACATTTGGGGGTCCAGGTAGAAACAACGTTTAGCACTAAATGTATATTTTATAGAAACACAGATACTTTTGATAGTTTTAGTTGAGGGAACTGCCGTATTGTTTGCCCACCACTGCTTTAAAATAAATTAAAATAATTTGTACCTAGGCAAAATACCTTGTATTAAGGCAAACTACGGGCTTAATATAAGGTGGCTAATGAATGCTGCTACCAAAAAATATCAAAAGTTATAGATTGAAATATAAAAAAATTATAAAAATTATTTCCGGCTTTAAATAAATATTTCTTGGAACGTAGTCTTTAAGGTTAAATTTTTCAAAAATGATGATGAAAAATATTTCAAGTGTTTAAAAATTATTGTTTATCTGGGAACGTAAAGCTTCCAATGTTTCCAAAAAGCAGTGATAGATTTTTGTAGCTCTATTATTGGCTGTTCTACGGCCCTTTTAAGGTTAGGAATTTTTCAAAAATTACTGATAATGATGACAAAAATGACTTTGCAAGAGTATAAAAATTATTTCCGGCTTTAAATAAATATTTCTTGGAACGTATTCTTAAAGTACAGCTTCAAATCTTTCCAAAAAGTATATATACATTTTCGTAGCACAATTTTTGGCTGTTTTACGGCATTTTCAAGGTTAGGAACTTGCCTTCGAAAAATTATTTGCGGCTTTAAATAAATATTTCTTGGAATAAATATTCTTTATTTACATAATTTTTATTATCAAAATGACATTAAATTAGGAAATATTTTTGTTGAAGAACAAACGCGAAGACATTAAAAAATGCATTTATTGTGATTTTACTTAATATTTGGAAATTTTAAATAATTTTCTGTAAAAAAATTTTATGTAAAAAAGTTTGCTATTATTTTAGTTTTTGGACCATAAAGCACAATGATATCGAAAATTTGCAAATGTAGTAAATTAGAGCATATTTAAATCTATTTATTCAGATTTTACAAGAATCAGATACAATTTTTTTACAATTTAGAAAAATTTTTTAACTTGATGAAAAACAAAAAAAAACAATTTTTTGTACAGGGTTGCCCATATTCGACGGACCCATGTTTTTTTTAAAAAATCAAAGAAAAAAATAAAAATTTGGCGGTTGGCAATCTTAATCATTTAATTTGTTCCAAGTATATTTGTTTACATCAATTTTTGAATATGATATCTCTCAAATGGCCGCCTCTGGCGTTGATGGCGTATTGTGCCCTTTTTTGCAGCATTTTCCATCGTTTTCGCCAACATTTCGGCCGGAATAGCGGCTATTTCTTCACGAATGTTGTCCTTGAGCTCTTCTACGGTCCTTGGCTTGTTAACGTAAACCTTTGACTTCAAATATCCCCACAAGAAGAAGTCAGGCGGCGTCAAATCGGGCGAACGCGGTGGCCAGTCCAAATCACCACTTTTCGACATTTCTTCAGAAAATCGATTGTTATGCGACTTGTGTGCGGTGGAGCGCCGTCTTGTTGAAACCAGAACTGCCTCATACGCTTTCGACGAATAATTGGCATCACAAAATTGGTCATCATGTCGCGATAACGCTCCTGGTTGATGGTAACAGCATGGCCATTTTCATTTTGGAAGAAAAACGGCCCAATGACCGTTTTCGCACTAACGCCGCACCAAACTGTGACTTTTTCGTCATGAAGAGGCACTTCTTGAATCTCCTGAGGATTTTCAGTGGCGTAATTCATGAGGCGCGCAATTTTTTGCGTATTGATTTTACGGGATGCAATCAACGCGAAATGGTAGTGGAGTGGGGGGGGGGATTGGCCGTCGGGCGTGGCGACGCCGGCCGGGAAAGAGCTCATCGAAAATTTTTGTATAAACGTTATGGTGTTCGTTGAGTTTTCACAATTGACTTGTTCTGTTGAATGTAAATTTCAACTATTTCAGAGCGCTCGCGTGGCGTGTATTGTTCCATGGTAAAAATCTGCTTGGACTGACGCTTCAAACGCGGTATGTCATTAAGCGATCTGACATCTCTGTCAAAAGTTATGGCGTTGCCAGATGGGTCCGTCGAATATGGGCAACCCTGTACATAAGCCATGGTGATAACTCATAAAACTAATGATGCAGTTCGATTGCCCGGGCACAAAATAGGGGAAAAGCGTTATTTTTTTTTGACTTCATTAGCGTTTTTAAAGCAGTAAGTGATTCTTGTCGCAACAACTTAAAGCTAAGCTATTACCCCAAGTTCTTTAAGACTGTAGCCTCAATGTTTTAAGTAGAACATTCGGTCTGTTTAATTAACACAAATTAACATACTGTAAGTTGATACGTTTGTAAGTAAAAAATGTATCTGCAGGCTACTGGGCTAGGCTCAGGTTATGCAAATTCTGGCTGGCTAGTCGCCATCTTATCCTCTGTGTGTGTGTGTGTGTGTACATTTCTCTCCCCTCCCCTCCTTCACTGTCTGCTGACATACTAAACATGCTTAGGAACCATCACAACAAACGACAACAATTCCAACAGCAACAACAAACAACTTGAACAACTTTCAGCGCTGTCAGCTTTAATAAATCGCCAGTTGCCAGAGTGTCACAACAGCGAAAAAAGGACAAAAAAAAGAAACAGCAAATGCAAAGTGCACACTTGACCAAAAAACAACTGGAATCAACATGAATAGATCGATAGATGAATGGTTAGATAGATGGAAGGGATGAAAATTGATGGAAAGCATTTGCGCAGCAGCTTAAATGAAAATTGTGATCTATTTGATGGGGCAGCACTGGCATTGAGCAATTGCAAAAGGATCGAGAGTTGAAAATGTTTAAAGTGAGAAATACTAAGGCAAAGGACACACACACACATACGCATTTGGAAGAAGATTTTCGAAGGATTCGTGCGTGATGTTTGCGGCCTTTGGCAGCTTTAGCTCTGGTGCCTCGTGGCGTTTGTCGTAATTCAACTAATAAAATATTTACAATTCTCCGCCTGGGAGCTACATACAAAAAAATACAATACCAGCGAAATTTAACACGCCGACTAGAGTATACACTTTTTTATTTATTCTTTCTTTTACTGAGTAACTTTTCAGCATTCCCTTTGTGTAAGTGTAGCAAAACGCCTGCGAAACAATCGACGCATTTGTGTTTATTTTTACTTTCAATTTTCTTTGCTGAATTTTTTTTTTTTTGCCCTTTTGTTTGGTAGCCGCCATTTTATAATTATCAACGCATTAGTGGGCATTTCTCTCTTCCTTGATATTCCCTTTATTTTTTTGTGTGTGTTTCCTTCACCTGGAAATGTTCTGGCCGCTTAATTATTCACGTTTTGGCTTGTAATTTCCCGTAGGAAGGGGATTGTTAGTAAGGCAGCAGCAAGGTAGGAGATTGCCAAAGGAGGACGGAGGCGGAGGCTCGTAGGCTAGCCTGACACTTGTTGGCATTGTGGTGCGGCGATTAAAGAAGGAAGCAGCCGCCAGCATATTTAATTAAATTCTAAATGCAGTTGCCGAAGAGAGAAAAAGCAGTGGAAAACTCAAAAACGTGGGGAAGCTACACACATACATACATACATACATACTTATTTGCATATGTACGAGGGTAGCTTCAAAAAGCTGAGGAAAAATGCTCCTGGCATCTCTTCATGGGTTTGTGCAAATGTATGTGACAGCCAGAAGGAAGCAAGTATATATATTCTTGATCAGCATCAACAGCCGAGTCGATATAGACATGTCCGTCTGTCCGTATGAACGCTGAGATCTCAGAGATGGTAAGAGATAGAGGTTTGAGGTGTATGGAACATATATTTCTTATACTTGTAGGCAAATCAAGTTTAGTTTTGATTTTTGCCACGCCCCCTGCCTCCCCGCAAATTGAAAAAAACGTCATATCTTCCACAATTTTGGAGTTAGGTTGTTCGAACCTTCTAGACATATATTCTACTCATCATTACCTATGGAGCCCCCATACAACGTTTTCCGATCAGATGGACGATAGTAGAGTTGCCACCCCCGCAATTTGAAAAACACCTCAAATATCCCGCAATTTTGGAGTAAGGTTGTTCGAACCTTCCAGACATATATTCTACTCATCATTACCTATGGAGCCCCCATACATCGTTTTCCGATCAGATGAACGATAGTAGAGTTGTCACCATAATTTGAAAAAACCTCATATCTTCCACAAATTTGGAGTTAGGTTGTTTGAACCTTTTAGACATATATTCTACTCATCATTACTTATCGAGCCCCCATACATCGTTTCCCGATCAGATGAACGATAGTAGAGTTGCCACCCCCGCAATTTTAAAAACCCCACAAATATCCCGCAATTTTGGAGATAGATTTTTCGAACCTTCTTAGACATATATTCTACTCATCATTACTTATCGAACCCCCATACATTGTTTTCCGATCAGATGAACGATAGTAGAGTTGCCACCCCCGCAATTTGAAAAACACCTCAAATATCCCGCAATTTTGGAGTTAGGTTGTTCAAATCTTCTAGACATATACTCTACTCATCATTACTTATGGAACCCCCGTACATTGTTTTTCGATCAGATGAACGATGGCAGAGTTGCCACCCCCACAATTTGAAAAAAATCGAATATCTTCCACAATTTTAAAGACAGATTGTTTGAACCTTTAGGCATATATTTTAATCGTCATTACTTATCGATCCACCATACACCGTTTCCAGATCAGATGAACGATATTCGAATTATAAGCAAATCAAATAATTACGCTGGGCAGCACTGCCCGTAATCGTGATGGGCAGCACTTGCACAGTTGTGGGGGACCCCACACTTTAAAGTTATTAGTTATATACAAACTGGTACAGAGTATAATACAGGCGGACTTGACCGATTTTCTAACTTGTTAAAAAATTTAAGTGGTATATTGACGGACCCATCTGGCAACGCCATAACTTTTGACAGAGATGTCAGATCGCTTAATGACATACCGCGTTTGAAGCGTCAGTCCAAGCAGATTTTTACCATGGAACAATACACGCCACGCGAGCGCTCAGAAATAGTTGAAATTTACATTCAACAGAACAAGTCTGGTGAAAAAAAAATAACTAAATAAAAAATTCCGATGTAGCAAATTTCACATTGAATGGGACCGTAAATAAGCAAAATTGCCGTATTTACGCCACTGGAAATCCTCAAGATTAAAGAAGTGCCTCTTCATGACGAAAAAAGTCACAGTTTGGTGCGGCGTTAGGGCGAAAACGGTCATTGGCGTTTCTTCCCCTTTTACGCTTCCAAAATGAAAATGGCCATGCTGTTACCATCAACCAGGAGCGTTATCGCGACATGATGACCAATTTTGTGATGCCAATTATTCGTCGAAAGCGTATGAGGCAGTTCTGGTTTCAACAAGACGGCGCTCCACCGCACACAAGTCGCATAACAATCGATTTTCTGAAGAAATTGTTTCCGTTTGATGTCGAAAAGTGGTGATTTGGACTGGCCACCGCGTTCGCCCGATTTGACGCCGCCTGACTTCTTCTTGTGGGGATATTTGAAGTCAAAGGTTTACGTTAACAAGCCAAGGACCGTAGAAGAGCTCAAGGACAACATTCGTGAAGAAATAGCCGCTATTCCGGCCGAAATGTTGGCGAAAACGATGGAAAATGCTGCAAAAGGGCACAATACGCCATCAACGCCAGAGGCGGCCATTTGAGAGATATCATATTCAAAAATTGATGTAAACAAATCTACTTGGAACAAATTAAATGATTAAGATGGCCAACCGCCAAATTTTTATTTTTTTCTTTGATTTTAAAAAAAAAACATGGCTCCGTCGAATATGGGCAACCCTG
>JAEIFT010000973.1:0-26283 GCA_018904225.1 Lordiphosa mommai | reverse complement strand
TGTGGATGAAGCGCAAGAAGCGCCTGCCAGGCGAACGCGTGTTGATGGATGGGGGACATGAATGGGTCCGACATTGTCTTCACGCCCCAAATTAAATGAAATTAACACGCGTTTAATGTCAAAAACTCACCTGCCCACCAACCCAATTGAGTCCCCGTCCGTGTTTACTTAATGACGTTTATGTGTCTTGTGTGTCATTTGTCGGCATTTTCTGCTGGCTGTCATAAAACGATTTGATTAAAGCGAATATGCCGACCCGAACGCCCCGGAGGAATCCAAAACAAGCGCAGCTGGGCTGGAGCTGGAAATGGAAATGACTTTGGCTCTGTTTTCCAATTAAAATGCAGTCCATGGCATCGTCCTGATGCTGCGCTAACATTTATTTTCGGAAATCGAAAAAATATCAGAGGGTGGGGAAAAGAGTGGAGAGCAGAACTGAAAGTGAGAGTGAGTTGAGAGCGAGCAAAAATGTAGGAAATGAAACCCAACGAACTGAGTATGTGTCTGGTCTCAGTTATACACAACCAGGTCGTCACCTTCACCAGCTATTGGAGCCCTTTATAATTTGTTTAATTTAATGTTATCCGCCTCGAATAACCAACCTCTCTTTCCTGATAAGAGTATATTTTTGTGTAAAACACAAAAAGTAAAAGTGGCCAACGACGGCGGCACAAATTCTTTGTAATTAGTATTAAAATGTTTTCCGCTACATTTTCACTTGATTTTTTTCTGCTGCCGCCAGTCGGGAGGCTGTCCCAGTCAGTGGCAGGCAAGCAGCAGTGTGGCAGGCAGCCAGGCAGTTAGTCAGTCAGTCAATTTGTCTATGTGCCCCGAGGGCGCTTTACCCGGTTCTCTGGCTCTGTCTCTGTCTCTGGGTTCGTGCATGATTGAAGGCAACATGTGTTTCGGAAATTATGCAAAATTGCCTTCTGACTGTTTTCTGCTTTCTGTATGCGTCTGATGCTGCATTTAACCGATCTGTTCATTTTGCATATTTCTCTGCTCATTATCATCAGTTCGTTTCATAAACAATTAATAATGCTTAAGCGCATCTTGGCGTTGACAAGCCAAAGCAGAACTGCCGAAGCAACAGTTTTGTGACCGCCCGCCCATCCATCTATCTATCTATCCATCCTCTGTCGAGTTTTTGGCCCGGCGGCGTGTGGCCAAATAAATTGGATTGCATTTTTTTTTTTCTCGTTCGCTTTGTTTGGGCCATTTGTTTGGCTTAAAATTTATTTGGTGAGTCAAAACACACAAACGGAAGTTGCTAACAGATTTCAAATGGCGCGAGCAACATGTGTCTAAGAAGAACTTGGTATTGGGTATTTGGTTAGCTGTATATATATTTAGATGCTGCTGATGCTGCTGCTGGTGATTGGTGTGACATTCTGCATGGAGACTGTGACCCCCAAAGGGACGCGGTTAAATGTTCCGTTTAAGTAATTGAGCATAAACAAACTCATTAAGTGCGTTCCCTTTTTTTTGTGGAATTTAAATTAACTTAAATTAAAAATTAAGCAAATATTATTTCCACAATATGTTGCAAGTCATATAGGAGAAAAATTGGAGTTAAAAAAGTAAAACTGAGGTGAATTTAATTGAAAATTTTAGACTAAAGAGCACTGGGAGTATAGGGGTAAGACACCTCAGTTTTAGATCCTATCTTTACAGGCGTTACATGGAAGAGCGTTATGGATATATAGAGTCGGTACTTGCGTGCTGAACTTAAACATACAAAATAAAGCGAAATGGAACAAAATGTTTTTTCCGTAAATTTGTATTTAGTTTGGGGTTGAGTTATACTGAAATTCCGTTTTATGAATAATTTTCATCAGAATTGGGAAAATGCTATTTAAACTTTACCTTTACGTATTAAGTATAAAAGAATCAATCAGAAGATGTCGTTATATTAATACGGGACAGTAATACTTTTCAAAGTACTCGGATTTTAAATACAGTTCCGATTTTAACATCTATATTCTATATAAGAATTGTGGAACACTTGGGTATTTTTCGATTGGTAAGAAATAAGGTGCATTTTTTCTAATCTTCTACTTGAAGAGGAAACTGAGAAATCTTATTTACTTAGGTCAGTGATACACTTAGACAAAAAGTCGTACATTTTGGAAATTCGATAGTTATAAAACTCTTAATAATTTTTATGAAATATTTTTATAAAAAGAAGAAAAATCTTCTAAAAAACGGGAAAAATTTCTTTGCATTAGATCGACCTTAAAAATTAAACAAGTTTCAAATTTTAAAAAGTTTTCCGGGAAAATAAAGTTGCTTATCATATATAAAATATTTTAAAAAAATTGTTTAAACAAAAATCTAATTGAATAGATAGGATTTTTGAGTATTACAAAAATATTTAAATGTTAGAAAATTATAAATTTGAATTTTTATAAATAGTAGAACGGTAACATACCATTGCAGTTTCTTTAATTTATATAATCAAAGGTTTTCTGATATTCCTACGAAAAATTCATTTTCGCTTAGAACAAGGCTAACTAAGAGTTTTCTTAAGCTTAACAACAATTGGCTCCACTTTCTGTTTGGCTGATCAAGCCAGAAAAAAGATGTATGAGAGCTAAACGATATATTTATCCGATTTCGATCAAATCAGGCTAAACCTGAAAATAAAAAGGTTTTCCTCACTAGAACTAGTTTTTGGTCTAATCATTTGTATGGCAGCTATATGATTTTGATTAAACGTTCCAGAATTGTGTAGATGTATAATAAATTAAGAAATACCAAATTGAAAACAATAGAAGCTATGTATTTCAAGACATCGTGCAAAGTTTGATGTAGTAAGCATAGAAACAGACAGACATACCGACGAACAGGGCTAAATCTAGTCAGCTCATCATGCTGAAAAATTAAGAAAAACATCAGAAATCCATGTATGTAACTAAATAAATTGTTTCTGTTCTTTGTTCGAAATAAGAAATTAAAAAAAAAAACATGAATAATAGCTGCAATTAGCCTCACATTTGAAAAATTATGAGGGAGAACAGAAAATCAATAAACATGCAGTTTTGTTAAGGTACCGTTTAAATAAAAAAAATCCCTAGATTCTAGCAGCAGTTTCTAGGACAGCTACCCGGTATAATGTTGCAGTTGTAGTGAGGTGAAAATATATTGTGGGATATGATGACTGATTAATATGAATTTTAGTGATGTATCAAAAATTTCGTACAGATATCTTAACAAACAAAAAAAATTTTTCCAAAATATCTTTTTCTTTTTAAAGTGCAATGGACTCAAAATGGAAGGGTACTTGATTAATGGGTGATACGGGTAAATAAAAAACAATTTGTTATGGAGAATCAGGAAAAAGACTCCTGTGCAAAGTTTCAACATTTTATCAATTAACTCTTGGCCTAAAAATGAAGTAATTAATTACGAACTTAACAAGCCTCTTGCCACAACAAAAATTCGAGGAAAAATTTGGAAAATGATTTTGTGTGTCAATTTTGCAATCCATAGGCAGATTTATACATTTCAAGAATTGTTTTAATTTGGACTAGTCTATTGTTTAATTGGTCAGTTTTTCTGTTTGTTGGGACTGCCATACCAGCGAGTTCCTTAAAACTGAGTTACCACTCATTAAGAATCAGCAAAGAGTCACTGAATAAGAAAGAGCAATATAGTAAATAGTCACTGAGTATTGGGTAATTGAACTATGAGAACAGTCAATGAACAAAAGTCACTGAGCAAGAGTCACTGAGCAATAGTCAATGAACACGAGTCACTAAACAAAAAAAGACAATTGAAGAAAAACATCTTCACTTGTTCATTTTCAGTGAACAACTCATTTTTGTTCACTAATTCATAAACAACGTTACTCTAAAATATAATACTTTCACAAGCAAAAAGAACGACAGGATTAAGTAACCACAGATTTGCTTATCAACATATAAATTTATAAAATTTAAATTTCCAATAGAAACGATTACGAAAATCTACTCAAAACGAAACATTTCTGAATGACTCAGCTCGCTCAAACTTTGACATTAGTCTATTATCAGATGTTAACTGACAGGTGTTGCATTTAAAGATACTAATGACACTGACTTTTGATAACTGCCTTTGATAACCTCGTTTATTTTATTCGTAAATTTCAGACACTGAAATATCCATTTTAAAAGTTTCATAAATCTAGGCACATAAGTAATGATTGTCTTAATCGCTTAAGTGATTAAGATTATACTTAATCATTCACAAAATATATGATTTTAAAATCAAATAAAATAAAAACAATTTTCGGGAAAAGCGAAATGGTGTTGTTCATAAAGACTTCGTGCTCGTTCGTGTTGGGTCGTGTCTGGTTAACTTAAAACTTGTATCGAGTGTGTTTATTCGTGTCTGTTTCGTGCCTTGAAAATTTACTCAAACCTTAGTTTACCAGTTCTAGCCAGTGTTGTCAATTTAGCCATTTTCCGGCCAAATCTAACTATTTTGTAAGACCGAAAACCGGAAGCTATTCAGTTTTGCCGGGGCCAGCATTTTCAGTAATTTTTAAAATAATATTTGGCATTTTTTAGGCATTTTGGATCAATAGTTGGCAACACTGTTCCAAGCACCTGCTTTATAGAGTTGCCACATCATCGAACATCAGCTTTTAAGGGCTGCCACTTAAAAGAAGATCAAGTTAAATTAAAATAAATTTCGTTTTTTTCTACATCAGACCGAAACAGCCTTCATACTTTTTCTTTAAGTTTAAAATATTTAACACTTAAAAACTAATCAAAATAATTAATTATTTTTCGCTGCTTTTTTCAATGGGCAACATTTTTAACATCATTTCGTGAGTGTTAAGCACGCTCACACGTTTATTATTATTTTTTTTTTCGTTAAGCTGACAAAATGAAAGATGAAAATGGGAAAATGCAGACAAATTGTTGGAATGCCGTTGAAGCATAAATGGAAAATGCAGCGCAGCAACGGCAGCAACAGCAGCAGCAACCACATCTAATATTAGCTGAAAAATAGTTTGGCAATCAGCGTGCAATGAATGGAAATGCTTGAATGTTGCTGTTTGCCACGGTGCTGCAACTACACAAAGCGGAAGCCAACCTCAAGCTAAGCGATGGAAGAAATGGGCAGTGGGTGAAAATTTAAAAAAAAAATTGTTATAAGAATATGCTTGCTGCTGCTGCTGTTGCTGTTGCTGCTGATGAGTTTGGGATGGACAATTTGCCAGTGGCAATTACCAGGCCAAACAATGAAGCTGTCAAAGGCACAAGGCGAAGCATTAAATGAGAGAGAGAGAAAGAGAGAGAGATAACTAAAGCGATAAGCATAACTGTTGCTGATGACACAAGCAGCGGGCGGTGGCAATCATAACAACTATAAGAAACTGCACAGCTGCAACACGAATGGGCGGTAGAGGGCGTGGCGTTAACGCTTGCTGCTGCTGCTGTTGCTGGTAAGCAATTTTTATGCCCAAGCAGCAGCAACATATACTTTTTTTTTTTTCTTACTTGAAACGGTAGCAACATGGTGTTGCCCCCAGGAAGAAAGAGGCCCAAAGGTGTGAAGTGTGGCCAACATACGTGTCTAAACTTCCGTGAGCGAGTGTATGTGTGTGTGTGTGTGTTGTTCGAGGGTTGCAAGCGAAATGTGTCGTAAAGATTTTTATTGCATTTTTATGGCGCACACGCAACAGCAGCAGCAGCATCAGCAACAATCAGGGGCAACTCTGGCATATTTTCAGATTTCATTCCTTTTTCTTTTTTTTTCTTTCGTTCTTTGAGTAAATAATCAAACCTAACCACAACAGCAGCAGCAGCAGCAACAGCAGCCGCAACTTTTGTAAAATTAACCAAAATCTTTGTAAATGTTTAAGCGACCCTCGTTATGCTGCCTAACAGCAGCCTGGGTGGGCATAAATTGATTGCTGTGGTTGCTACTGCGCAGTTGTGTGTGTGTGTTTTAATCAGCAACTTTTTATTAAAAATCCCCAAAAAAAAAAAAAAAGTGTCGACTACGTCATTTTATTGTCTACTTACTGCACAAATTTTATGAGAGTCAAACCATAAAAATGCCTTTTACCGTTATTCTCGTGGGGCACATTTGTTTTTTTTTGTTTTTTTTTGCGGGCGGGGGAGGAAGCTTGCTTGATGCCCAAATTGATGACCATAATCTTCAACACACAGTCAGGGCAGAGAAGGATGCGCTTTTTATGATGAAACGCGCTCAGTTTGCTGCAGCCCAAAAAAACAACCACCGACTGTTGCCCCCACCATTAGCATGCCCCCCCCCTGCTGCAACAACAACAGCAGCAGCAACATTATTCATGGCGGGGAGGGCCGTAAGGAAAGCGGAAGCATATTTTATGTTTTACAACAACAACAACAACTCATACATCAGCATTTAGCCATCGCCTCTTCCATCCTCCCCCTTTTTGGGTTGCGGTTTAACGCTTGCAATTCCTTTTGGTCTGTCAGCAATTGCTGTTGTTGCTGCTGTTGCTGCCGTTGCTGCCTGTTGTTCCCGCTTGCAATTTAGCAGCTTAAGCGCATATTTACAACGCATTTCTGAAGTGTGTCCCCATAAAATATCACACAATATGAATGAAAATAAGCTGGCAGGTGCAGCAGGGCAAAGAGACTGATAGAGAGAGAGAGAGAGGAGAAAGTAAGGTAAGGAGACAAGGAGTTGAAACTGTTAAGCTGTGTTAAGCTTAACAAATGGCAACAGATAAAATATCTTCAAATGAAACGAATGATGGCATTTTTTTTTGCTGTTTTGTGTTATGGTGTGGCAATAATTGGTCAAGCAAAAGATTTATAAATTTGGTTTTTAAAACCCTAAACATTTTATTTACCACAAAAACTATAGTAATTCGTTCCAAGCTCTTTTAAATTTGTTGTTTTCTTAATTTTTAACTTATAGCTCCATCTTCTATCTATTTCTGATCACTCATTTCAGTAGCTTTGATACAAAATCTACGAGAATTGAGTAAAAGCACACATACAAAGAGGAAAAGAATTCAGATATTTTTATTAAGAACTAGTTATAAACCCTGAGTCCAATAAGGTACTACAAAATATTCTAAAAAAAAAAAAATTTAATCACATAATTCAAAAATATTTTCGAAATCGTTATGAGAGAGTTTATAATCTGGTTTGATACCGTTGGGATTTTTTTGAACTGGTTATAAACGGTTCGGAACCAGTTTTGAAACAGGAAAATACCTTACTCCCTTTTTTCAGTTCTAAACTTAAAAACTTTTTAGATATGACTCAAAACCACTTTTGAACCGATTCACTCTGATTCAGAATCGTAGACCAAGTTAGCTTTTTTACATTTTTTATAATTGCCTAATTTTAGTTATCGGAAATTTCAAATTTGAATCTTTATGATATTTCCAATTTTTTCTCTAAACCAGCGTTTGTCCACAAAAACGAGACTAAAAATTTAAAGTTTATTGGTGTGCGAATATAATATATTCTTAACGTGCCGCGTGAATTTTTGCTCGGGCGAATGTTCGATATGTTCGGCTCGAGTCGGTAAATTGCCAAATGTGTCGTCCGTCCGCTATGTGACAAACGCTTCTCTAAATTGTTGAGGTTTGTTTCGTTTTGTTATTCTTAAAAAATTTTCCTAATTCGTATAGGATACCATACATCAATATAATCGAGCTTGTATGGATGTCAAGAAAAGTATAAGAGTCTGGAAAACAAATGACAGATGTAATCAACTCATTCTGGTCAACAATAATATTCTTAATATTAAATTATATAAAGTCCCTTCTTGATAATAAGGGACATATATATTGTAATTGTGTAAAGGGCTTAGCCGGTATCTATTACACTAAGAGAGAATTTAACACAATTTTGAAAGTAAATTGAGAAAAAATGATCTTGA
This sequence comes from Lordiphosa mommai, assembly GCA_018904225.1. Classification (NCBI taxonomy): domain Eukaryota; kingdom Metazoa; phylum Arthropoda; class Insecta; order Diptera; family Drosophilidae; genus Lordiphosa; species Lordiphosa mommai. The sequence goes on along the minus strand of JAEIFT010000973.1, from coordinate 18,405 downwards.
AGGGTAAATTTAGTCACTTTCGGGTTTGCTGATGTAGAAATCTCATAAGCCTGCAAATTTGAGCTTGATGTGACCTCCATAATTTTCCATAAGCTAAAAATACTGCAAAATGGATTTTCCGTGATTTCTTGAAAACAAGATCTGATAGAGAAAAACCGAGACCTGTTTTGGAATCAGTGCACACAACTGGAACAGAATATTGCATCGAGAAGGCTGGAGCAAAATGGCTGTTGGCCTGTGTTATCTGTCATTTATAAAAAGTAATAACGAGCTATGCACTTGAAAATAGTAAAATATTTTATTATTGTGCGCGGGATGAACAAGATTTACGGGGATTCATTTCTGCAGGAAATTTAATGATCAATGTTTAATCCGTTATTATAAATTCAAGAATCATCTATTAACAAGCTATGAAACTTTATTTTAAATTTCTGAAAAATCGGTTTCTGAACCTCGGTATCTCGTACCGATTTTTTTAGTAGATTTGCAGCTCTGATTGTATTATATCAGCAAGCCCTTGTTCCTAACTTTTCCCATTGCTTGCAAGACTTGGTTATGCCCGTTACTCAGGGAAAGGATTATTATTAAATCAAACACAAAATGTTATTATTAACATAAAATGTTATTATCAGGGATGCAAATCGCTCGAGAATTTAAACTATTTCGGTTCAGTGGTTCATGAAGGTTTCAAACCACTGGTTCGGGTCATAACATTATTTTTTCATGGTTTCGGTTCGGTTCAGTGGTTCACTCTCCGTTTTCGAGCATTATAATTTAAAATTCTAAAATTTTTAATTTTAGATTTTTAAAATTAATGTCTGAAAAAAACATTTGAAGAACTTCAAAATATTAGTAAATATACAAAGTAGGATATGCAGACGCCATCCATTAGTTTCAGGATTATCTTGATGAGGAGAAATACAGTAGATGTCGGGAACGACACGTTCCAATATCTTTTCAATCGGTAAATAGGGCAGTAAAAATACATACACGCAGGAAACTCAATAATCTGAATAGTATTCCGGCACATTTTAACTGATCAATAATATCGAAAAAATATCTGATTATCTATTTAAGCCTGAATAAATTCAAATAATGTCGTATGTGCTGTTTAAAAGCCTTAGCTTGACCAAATCAGCAATCAGAAAATAACATTTGTCTAGAAGAATGTGTTACCAAATCAATTTTAGACAAGTGTTTGCTGATGCCAATTGAGGGAAATACATTGTTTTTGAATTTTAGTGGAAAATTTGAAGTTTTTCTAACCAATTGTTTATACAATTGTTTGTTGTTGTTTTCTTAAGGGCATTCATAGTCATTATATAGGAATTCTTAACTTAAATGATATATGATATATGCATATTTCAATCTCAACAAATGGGTCAATAATTTGATATGTAAACTTCAACAGAAAAACAATTTAATCTTTGGATATAAGTATGTGGTATCGATCTAGTCAAGTGTTGTTGTTATAAGGTGATACAACAAGTTCAACAACAACAACAACAGCAGCAGAGCATCAATTTGGAACTGATTGAATACCTTTTGGAGCAGCATTTGATTTGTTTAGAAAATAAAGCACCAGAAAGAACTTTTTGTTGATTTTTTTTGAATGTTGTTGCCAGGCCTGAATAAGTACTCGAATGTACTGTACAAGTATATTTGTATGTTGGCGCCAACTTGACCTCATTTGGTGGGCGGGATTTTGGCTTAATTAGTTACTGAATGAGTAGCTTCAACAGTCTCTCTGGCCAAGGCCATTTGTTTAAGCGAGGGTTGCTAGTAAAAGTCTTATGCGCCAGACGTGACTGTTCATTAATACATCATTTTGGTGCTCCCCCACGCCACAGCTGGCTGCCTGGCCAGGGTGAGATATCAGGAACATGGGTCATAAAAACGCATTTTATGCGAAACGCATTTGAGAACGAACCCGGAGTCTGTTTTCTCACTTATCGTTACGCACTTTTTATGACAAAATAAATAAAAAGTAAGCCAAGACTTTCAGAATTTTAATGTTTTTTGTTTTTTCACCGCGTTTTTTTTTTATTTTAAAAAAAAAACTTTTATACACAGACAAAGCAAAATTAATCATTAATAGCTAACTTAAACTCACTCTCCCAAAATTGTAGTCTCCAAATCGCAATTGGACGGGAGTTATGAGGCTGGAAAGTTAAACAGAAAAACAGTTTTTTCTTAAGAACCGCTTGACCGATTTTGGTGGGTTAAATATATGTTGTAAGTGTTCAAAATACAATTCTAAAAATATTTTTTGAAGATTTTTATTACCAAATCTTTGGTCCAAAAATGATGATTGAATTTTTCAAATAATTTTTTCGCGGTGATAATCATTTTCTACACCTCCAGTTTATTTCCTGTATTTTGCATTAGGATATCCCTAATAACATATAATTTTTGCAATCAGATCGCAATTGGGCTTCATGGTGAAAAACAATTAAACATGTAAAATAGAATTTTACATATGGGGTATTCCATATCAACTCAGTCAATTTTTTTTCTGTCTCCAAAAAATTTTTAATCGTTATCAAATAGAAAGACCATATATAGATGAGAATACCTTTAAATGGTTTTCCTCCACCGTCGATAGTTCTCAAGATAATGCGAAAAAGACTTTAAATTTAAAAAAAATTCTTCATAAAATCATTAGACAAATTCTAGTCATTTTCACGTAAACTTTTCGAAAAAAAATAAGGGACAACTCTAAGAGCTATCTAAAGACGGTTTTTAAAGAAAAAAACCGTTTTTATTCTTTTTCTTGAAAAGGGCCAATATTTGATCCGAATATTTTTTTTCAGATTCAGAATATATGTATGTAACTTAAAAAAGTTGTTTCAAGATGGAAGACAGTGCGAGTCAACGGGAATAATTTTGTTTTGTTTCAAATTTTGCGTTTTCGCTCTTTTTTCCGAATATAATGTATTAGAGTTAACCTAGAAAATTCACAATTAAAATATTTTTTAGCACTGCACTATTAAATTTGAATTACCCAAGGAAATATAAACATAATGGCAAAGACGAAAAAGAAATTAAAAAAAGCTATTGATATTGATAAAATATAATTGCATATTTTTTAAAAGATGAAAAAACACGCGCTTTTATTTGTTTGCATGTAAACTTAATTGAAACGAGAGCGTAAGTTGAAGTCGGACCTGCTCGACTTCGATATACCCGTTACTCAGGGTAAGGTTACCCAAATTGTGGGAGATATGAGGAATTTTTGAAATTGCGGGGGCGGGAACTTTTCTATCGTTCATCTGATCGAAAAATGATGTATGGCGGATCGATAGGTAATGATGATTAAAATATATGTCTAGAAGGTTCGAACAATCTATTTTCAAAATTGTGGGAGATATGAGATTTTTTCATATTGCGGGGGCGGGAGGGGGCGTGGCTAAAATTTGAAACAAACTTGATCTGCGTGCAAAAGATACAAGTCTACACTGAAAAAATGGTAGCTCTAGCTCTTATAGTTCCTGAGATCTAGGTGTTCATACAGACGGACAGACAGACGGACAGACAGACAGACAGACAGACAGACAGACAGACAGACAGACAGACAGACAGACAGACAGACAGACGGACAGACGGACATGTCTATATCGACTCGACTGTTGATGCTGATCAAGAATATATATACTTTATGGGGTCGGAGATGCTTCCTTCTGCCTGTTACATACATTTGCACGAACTTAGTATACCCTTTTTACTCTACGAGTAACGGGTATAAAAAACTGCGATTTTAAATTTTTTGGAGACATAAAAAAATTGACTTAGTTGATATGGAATATCCCATATGTAAAATTCTATTTTTCATGTTTAATTGTTTTTCACCATGAAGCCCAATTGCGATCTGATTGCAAAAATTATATGTTATTAGGGATATCCTAATGCAAAATACAGGAAATAAACTAGAGGTGTAGAAAAAGATTATCACCGCGAAAAAATTATTTGAAAAATTCAATCATCATTTTTGGACCAAGGATTTGGTAATAAAAATCTGCAAAAAATATTTTTAGAATTGTATTTTGAACACTTACAACATATATTTAACCCATCAAAATCGGTCAAGCGGTTCTTAAGAAAAAACTGTTTTACTGTTTAACTTTCCAGCCTCATAACTCCCGTCCAATTGCGATTAGGAGACTACAATTTTGGGAGAGTGAGTTTCTTATAGATGTTAATCAAACATTTAAATTTGGTGCTGATAACTGCGGGGGCAGTTTTCCTATGCTTATTCTGCTACCCCAGCAATTTAGTTTAATTGCTAAAAAGAAAATGTTTCAACAAGGAAAAGGGGAAAATTATTGGAACATTTTTCTTTGAAAATAATTTAATTATATTTCTTTGTGGCATTCAAGAACAAATTGCTGGCCAAGTTTTAACTTTTAATACACAATATTGTTATCAATGAAAACCATTTTGAGTTGTCTATAAAAAAAAGCCAGGTCCCCCAGGGACAAATTTGCCAGACAATCCAAATCTTCATAAAATGGTTCCAGATACTGTGAGCCTTTAGGTATTTTGGGATCTCAAAAGGACTTACTAATATTCTCCTGGTTTAAAGCATTATTTTGCTAAACTTTGGAGCATATCTATAGCCGCACCCAATTTTTTCAGTGTAGGAAAGAGTAACAATTGTTGATTTGAAATGAAAAGAGAATCAAAAATAAGATAAGCAATAAACAAACAAAAACAGCAATTACAATGCTTAATTAACCGTTATATTAAAATTTTCGTTTTATGATTGGTGCATAACTATAGCCGCACTTCAAAATCGACAAACAAACGTTAGTTAAAAAGTTAAGGAAACAATTGTTTTTTTTTTTTTTAGCATGTTATTTAACATGTAATGAGAATGACCTTCCTTAACTTTAATTAGTCCACGAGAGTTTTTAGCGCGCGTAAGCGTTCACGAAATAAAAATATCTTCACGCAGCGATTCACGCACTTAAAACTTTAATATATTTTTCTTTAATTATTTTAATTGTCTGTGTTTTTTAGCATAAATCTAAAAACTCTGCTCTTAGTAGAAATAGACTGTTCATCATCGTTTTCCAATAAACTGTTGATCGTAAGACAACTACACATTTCTTTAACCTCAAAAAAAAAAATCTTTTTGCTTGTCTTTAAAAACAAAGCAACGTAATGCAATGTATTTGGTTCTAACCTAATTTCATTAATGGATTATCGAATCTGGGAAGTAAGGAACACATATTTGGATTAGGTTTTCATACCAAAGAACAAGCTCTTGTATGACTGAATCTGTATCAGACTTAACCGCTCTGAACATTCCTTAAATCAGGGCTGCAAACCAGTTTTGAACCGAACCGATTCGAACCCGAAATTCCGATTTTTATTTTACTGTTAACCGAACCTTGAACCGAACCTCTTGTGAAAAAAATAGCTAAACCTGCACCTGTTCCGAACCAAAACTATCGGATTGGTTCATAAAAAGTTACAAGTTAAATGGACATTTTATTAAATAAAAAGAAGTAGCATAGGCCAAATTTTTAAATTTTAATTGTAAATAATTGAATTCGCATGTTCAAGTAAACGAAAATTCAGAAAATCTGTAATTTTTTTTATATTTTTAACAAATTATTTACTCTTCTATACAAATATGGAACAACTTAAGACGAACCAAGATTTAAATTAAAACCTTAACACAAAAACCTTGAACCTTAAATTTCTGAACCTTAATCATTGGTTAATTTTGGTTCGAATCCGCGAACCGGACCTCCGAAAAAATGATTTGGGTTTGCAGACCCTGAATGGTCAGCGATGAAAAGCAAAGTCAATTTATAATGCCAGAATTCTTCTCAATAAAATGGTTTGAACATTTAAAAAGTGTCTTATTTAAACAAAATGTTTAAATAAAGCTTCAATAACCCGGAAGAATGACCTCATGCTGTACGCTGTAGAGCTGAGTTGGCGCTGCAAATTCACATAGCGATATTTTGCTCATATTCGCAACTCAAATGTTGTGGCGAAAAATCAGAATTTATTATAAATCAGTTATATATAAATAATTAATTATATGATTATATACCTGAGACCGTATCAGAATGACAGAGTCTTCCTGAAACTAACAACTTACGATTTTTGTCTTTCAAAATCCGCGCCCATATTCTGGCCAAACCTTTAAAGCCAGACCTGTGAATAATTAACAAATTTTTCATACATCACTCCTTTTGTTCTGTGGTTTCTCCAATCTATATCTTTGATTTCCATTTAAATTGTTTTTTTATATCGCTATTTTGACTATCAATCATAGTTTTTATTTAAAGCAGATTTGCTGCAATTAGTGAAATGCTTGATTCTTGGATTCAGACGTTTATCAGATAAATGGCATATAACTCTATTAAATTAACTTAATTGTGACGAAATCACTTATTTTCTATTGGTATACTTATCAGTGTGGCCATGAAACCTGCAGAAATTTGTTCGTATTTGTGGCGGTTTTTGCCAAAAAGCGCGAGATTGAGAGTGTCAAAGTTTGTATCTGTGTGTGTGTGTGTGTGGGTAGGTCAGGGAGAGGCCCAAATGGAGAGGACAGAAAATTATGATTGGATTGGTGAGTGCTGCAGTCGACAGCTGACTTGTAAAATTGGGTGCGGCTATAGATATGCACCAGAGTTTATTTAATTAATCTGATCGAGTTGCACCAACTATTACCTAACTTAGACTCATTCAATTTATCATGATAAATGCCCAAAAGAGTATGCTATGTCCATGAATAGAAATAATTATGGAAACCTTTACTTTTTATATTATTTAAACAACTAAAGTTTGCATACTTTTAGGGGCATTTATCCTGATAAATTTTGTGTGTATAAACGTGGTATATGTTGTTTTTTGGGCTCTTGAACTAAAATTTGGTTTGTTCACGTATTTTTAGCTACTTAGACGACATACTAAATTTGGTTTTGTTTGGGACACTATTTACTATAGCTGCCATATTACCAATCGAGGAATTTAAACCAACTTTGTTGTTTTTTATGCTATTGAGCTAAAAATCCGTTTGTGTTCTTATTAAAAGCTCTAATAACGTCTTACAAACTCCGGTTTAGATTGGACCACATTTCATTATTCATATAACCGATCGGGTCGACCAACATAAATTTTGTTCATATTGATTAAAGCAATTTTTTCAAAATGGGGCAGGTTGGGGCAAAAAAGTATAAGCTACTCATTAATCTACACACTTTTATTAATAACTTTGCACTTAAGCTTTTTTGGAAGTTCTGGCTATGCAAAAGGTATTTTCAACGAATCAAAGTTACTTCTGTTAGGCTCACCCTAACGGCGGAATTTACTAGTTTTTATAACTAAACTAACGTTCTTCATTTTTAGAAGTTTTATTATGCTTCTAAATTCAAAAGCAGACGCACTTAAAGGATTGTTTGGGTTTTTTATTGGGATAAGAAAATTTTAATAAATTAGAAAGTACAAATATTTTTGAACCTTTTAGTATTTTGGTGTTAGGGTTCAGATTTGGATTCGTACAGTAAAAATAAATTGGGTTGCGGTTCAGACTTCCCAAATTCCTGGAAACACTGATTTTGAAGCAGTTGTGAACTAGCAAGAGGCTGTACCCAAATCTTCTGTATTAAAATTATTTTAACTCTGTTGTAAGTTTTGTTTTTTATTATGACTATTTGCCTTAAATTTATGAATCTTTCAAAACTGCATTAAAAATAACAATAATTTTCCTAAAAAAAAAAAGAAATACTTCAAGCGTTTCCAAAACTAAATGATCGGCATTAGAACTCATTAATTTGTCCATGAGAATTTTAATTGTCTAAACTAGGACAGTAAATTGCCCCGAAAGAACAAAAGAAGACGCCTCATTGGCCCCATTTTGGATGGGGAGAGAAATTTCTGCCCATCAATTAAAATAGTTGAAGCAAATCGGTTCTGCAAGCTGCAAAAGATATTTTCATTTGGATATCAATTTTCATAAATGCAATGCTGGCATTTTTAATTGAACTCTTATTTGCAAATGAGTTTTTCTTTTTTTGCTTTATGTGACAGCTACGCCGAAAGCAAATAAACAATTGGCCACCCGGAGGAGGAAGAGGCTGCCACTGCTGCCGCTGCTGCTGCTGCTGCTGCTGCTGATGATGATGATGAGTGTTGGTTGGGTTTTATAAATAAAGCCAAATGGCTGGCAACTGCATTAATGTTTTGGCAATAAAATGCAAATGGTTAAAAAGTCCATAAAAGAAAAAAACAAAATGCTTGCGCGGTTCGATATGCTTTGGCTACTTAAAACTGAAAAGATTTTATGGATTTCAATTTCTTCTAGTAGTTTTACCTTCTGCTGCTTCTACCTCTGCTGCTGCTGCTGTTGGTGCTGCTGCTTTGGCCATCATCCTCTGTGTGGCACATTTGTTATGCTCTTTGGGGCAAAACTCGAAAAACTGTAAAGTCCATAAAATGCTTTTGCCGCAGCACAAAGGGATTTTAGCATGTGTGTGTGTGTGTGTGTGTGTGTGTGAGTGTTTTAAATATTTTAGGTTTCTGAAAATTTGATGAATCTGTACAAATGCACACAGCACAGCAAAAGAAAGACAGAAAGAGAGGCAACTGAAAAAGCAACAGCAGCAACAACTTCAATGACTCGTCATCATCGCACGAGGAAAATATCCATCAACACTTTTGTTTTATGGCGCTCTCTCTCTTTCTCTCTCTCTCTTTCACTCATGTTTGCTGGCACACATCAATTTGTTGTTTGGCCTAACCAACAACTACAACAACAACTACAATAACAAACAGTTTATTTAATAGCTTTCAACTTACTTTGTATCTCAAAGATACAAATGTATCTTCTAGCTAGAGCTGGCTAAAATTGAAGTGCCCCCCACTCTCTCTCTCTCTCTCTCTCTATTTCTGTGTGTGTCTGGGTTATTGGCTAATTGTCTTTCCATTTTGTCAAGAGGCTTAACTTGGCCCCCTCTGCTTTTGTGAGCTGGTAATTCCTCAATGTTTTCATTGATTAAGGCGACACACATTAACCCAAACTTGAAATGGGTAAAGCACAAAGTGGTAAGGGGTAAGTGGGGGGGGAGGGGGTTACACTAATGCGCTTTGCATGACCAAGTGATAACAATACGCAGCTTACATGACGACTTACATGAGCTTTAAGTTGTAATTGAAGACCTGATTAGTGTTTTCCAGTGGGTAGAGTGGAATTTTCGTGTGTAGTTTTGTTTTTTCAGTTTTGTTAGTCTGACAGCAGGTGTTTGAGAGAGATGAGATAAAGGTATTTAAGTTTGTTGGGAAATTTTAGACTTTTTAAACGATTTGCATTTTCGAACATTTATCGTTTTTTCTACAAGTAAACATTTGTATTATTAAGCTTGGGGGCCGTTTTTCATCTTCACTTTTTTCAAATCTAGGATATTAAAAAATTGTACGTAAAAAGCAAGTTCAGAAAATGATGATAAAATGCAAACGATATTTAACCAATAGTTTTAGGTACAAATGTTCTTAAAATTTACCTAAATCGTACAGCATACAAAAAAATATAAGTAGCATCTGATAAGTGTGATATCAAGCGTATGCGATGGTGCATACAATACTGCATACAAGAAGTGGTCAACTTCTTCTTTCTTCTAAATGACCAAAGTCCAATCCCGATGGGAAATAATGACCTACCTCCATTTTACCATTCCTTTCCAAAGTTTTCGAGCAAATAATATCAACACAAATAAATGAACTCATGGAAAAAAATACCTTTTTCAAGAGAAATTAGTGTGGGACAGTGTTGAAAGATAATAATGAAAACAGTGTTAGAAACAATGTTGGAAAACAGTGTTGAAAACAATGTTGGGACACAGTGTTGGATATAATGTTGGGAAACAATGTTAAAAATCAATTTTGAAAAGCAGTTCTGGAAAATAGTGTTGTATAACAGTGTTGAAAAACTCCCCAAAGGCCATAGGCCAAGTGTTCTAAAACATACTACTTCTGAGAATAATTGCAGGGATGCAAACCGCTTGGAAATAAGGAGTGGTTCGGTTCTGTGGTTCACAGAGATTTTAAACCATCAGTTCGGTTTATAATATGATTTTTAAAGTCAGCCGAACCGCGGTTTTGGTTTGGTTCAGTGGTTCACGGTTAATATATAATTCGAGAACGGGATCAGGCGTGATAACTTTCGAAAATTAAACTTTTTGAAATGGATTTCTTAGAAAGAAAAGTTCAAATATTGTCTTGACAAGCAAAAATGTAGTATATACCATACTATTTCGAAAACAGTGCGAATCAACTGGAACTGAATAATTGATGCCAATGCCAAGGTGGCCCGGCGATTGCTTGAAGTGTAAGCTGTGTCTGTGTGAGCGTTATGCGTTATTTTGAAATAGAATTTTACCCCTACCAAAAAATCTCTCGTACCAAAATTAAAGATATTTTATATGGTTCATGAGGTTCAGGGATTTCAGGAACCGGTCCCCGAAGCAAACACAAAGATTCCTTACGCGAATTATGTTCTTGTGAGTGTAGATAGTGTAATTAACTTGTGTATTTGTTTTTAATTATTTATTTATTAAACCAACACTTAATTATATTATTTAGAACAATGAATGTTTAATATTGTGTCGTATTCGGATATGCAAACCCACGACGTTTATTAATTTTAATAAGTGGCGTTTTGGACGAACAATTCCGTTCTGTCTGCCTTGGCCGATCTTTCCTCACTGACTCTACCATCTCTTTTCGGAGCTAATTCATTTTAAGCTTTGAATACCGTTTTATTATTAGGCCCAAGGTACGGTACAGCCCAGTACAGTGCAGACTAGATGTGTAGGAAATATTATGTAACTCGCGTTCGAACTAGAGGTAGAGAACTATCGATGGCACTATCTATGGTTGGGCGATATTGATAGTTTTAGATAGTTTTTTTTGCAAGCTTTACACATCACTAAATAGGTAGCTCTTAAAAATTAAATACTTTGCTCTTAAAAACGTTTTTTTTTACCAAATATAAACTTATCAGAGTTGATTAGTATAATTTATCTTACCAATGTGAACAACAAATTGCTTTCGAAGAACATATGGGTATGTGTTTCTTTTAACCCGACTTGAAACTTTATCCCCTAGTCTCTAAATCATGAGCGTTTAAATAAACATACTATCGAATAAAGGTTTGCAGCCTTAAGCTAGTATTCTAATATAAATTCAAACTTTTCTTTATAAAGAGCATTCCTCATAGTTTTAGTGAAACAAGTAAGAAAGTCGGTCAAGCCCGACTGTAATATACTCTGTACCTGTTTGTATATAACTAATAACTTTAAAGTGTGGGGACACAAAAACTGTGCAAGTGCTGCCCATCACGATTATGGGCAGTGCTGCACAGCGTAATTATTTAATTTGCTTATAATTCGAATATCGTTCATCTGATCTAGAAACGGAGGAACGATGAGTAATGATGAGTAGAGTATATGCCTAAAAGGTTTCAAACAATCTGTCTTTAAAATTGTGGAAGATATTCAATTTTTTTCAAATTGTGGGGGTGGCAAGTCTACCATCATTCATCTGATCGGAAAACAATGTATGGGGCTCGATAAGTAATGATGAGTAGAATACATGTCTAGAAGGTTCGAGCAACCTAACTCCAAAATTGCGGAATATTTGAGGTGTTTTCAAATTGCGGGGGTGGCAACTCTACTATTGTTCATCTGATCGGAAAACGATGTATGGGGGCTCGATAAGTAATGTTGAGTAGAATATATGTCTTAAAGGTTCGAACAACCTAACTCCAAAATTGCGGGATATTTGAGGTGTTTTTCAAATTGCGGGGGTGGCAACTCTACTAACGTTTGTCCGATCGGAAAACGATGTATGAGGGCTCGATAAGTAATGATGAGTAGAATATATGTCTAAAAGGTTCGAACAACCTAACTCCAAAATTGCGGGATATTTGAGGTGTTTTTCAAATTGCGGGGGTGGCAACTCTACTATCGTTTGTCTGATCGGAAAACGATTTATGGGAGCTCGATAAGTAATGATGAGTAGAATATATGTCTAGAAGGTTCGAACAACCTAACTCTAAAATTGTGGGAGTTATTTCTGTTTTTTAAATTTGCGGGGAGGCAGGGGGCGTGGCAAAAATCAAAACTAAACTTGATCTGCCTGCAAGTATACGAAATATATGTTCCATACACCTCAAACCTCTATCTCTTACCATCTCTGAGATCTCTTCGTTCATACGGACAGACAGACAGACAGACAGACAGACAGACAGACAGACAGACAGACAGACGGACAGACGGACATGGCTATATCGACTGGCTGTTGATATACTCTTTGTACCTTCGGTACAGAGTATAAAAACAAAGCTAATTGCACTAGAAATTGGATTCCATTATGTCATTAACATCATTTTCTACACCTGACTAAATGGCTTGTTGGGGTCATCTGTGAATTAAATATCTATTTTGAAGACAAATTAAATCCAAATTTTCGGAAAGCATTGAAAATTTTAAAAGGTCTTAGGGGGGAAAAAAATTAACTTGCACAACTTAACTTAGGCCGACTTCTAATCAAACGTGATCCAAAAACTAATAAAATTGTATATAAGGTTATACCAAAGTTAAGTGGTAAAAATGGTAATTATTCAAACAATTTGAACATTAAAATGATTCCAAACAACACGAGATAAAATTTTTAAGAAATATAATTAAACAAATATCCTTTTAAAAATATGGTTCAAAACCATTCAATCTTATGACACAAATTATAAAATTATGTGAAAATAATTTTCTTACTAATTAAATAAATCTATTGACTCAACATTCCTAGCATTTGCTTTCCCACCGCCCCCACCAAAATTAAACTGTGTGAATGTCATTACATTACGCACACAACACACATTTATTACACCCCCTCAAAAGTATTTTTTACAACAGTTAAACAAACCGGCAAACCTTTTATTTTGATTACCACATACAAAAAGACCGTTCGAATTTTTGTGTTATCAGTTTCCATTTATGCAGTTTTTTCTCAGAATTGCCGAAAGTTTTTCCTAGGAAATGGTTTTCGGTTATAAAGAATTGAAACTTCCTGTCCATGGCTATCACTATCACTTCTTAATTTTTAATTTGCAGGAAATCTTAAATTCTCATAAAATTTAAGTGCATCGTAAATTGGCGTATGAGTAACGAGCCCACCGCAACACACCACCTTGTTGCCTATTTCCGTCTCCGTCTTCGCCTCGAGGCGCACACATCGTGATCATCTCCTGCTCCTCTGTATCTGTCCGTTTTGATTTACACTAACGCTACGTTTAGCTCTGTTAATAATTTTTTCAGTTTGTTTTCTTTTATTAAAAGTGTAATGTGAAATTAATTTGCCACAATTTCGCCGTTATTAATTAATTAATTGAAAGCCTAAATTGTTTACAACGTTGCTTGGGCATTTTATTTTTTGCTTTACTTGGCATGTGTTTGGAATACACGGATGCGGCGAAATTTTTATCTATTTATCGCCCGCTGTTTTATTTCGTTATTTGACGTAGTTTTTGAGCAATTGATTAAATTATAATTTTTCGAAATTTTGTGAGATTGGCTCGATGTGTGCTAAAGTGCAAACAACTTTTATTTAAGATTTATTGTTTCAATGTATTATTTATTAAAAACTCGAGGCGAACTTAGAAGTATTCGATACTTCAAAACTAGATGATCCATAGATGAACCATTAGCTCATCTGTGGAGAATGAAGTAGGGAAGCGATTTTACGTTCTGTGACAGTTTTTCGTACAAAATGAATCAAACTTTAGAAAGTATACCTTAGTAGGCGTGACATTAAAAAGCAAATTTATAAAGGTAAAGCAACACACTTAAATCTATCTAAAGTAATTTGTCGGGTTGCGTTCGTTTTTAATGGTCAGAAACATTACTGTATAGTTCGTAATGAAAGTAGCTTTTTAGAATGAATAAAAAAATTTCGTAGAAGCATAAATTTTGTAATCTTGCCAGCTTTGTTACTGGTAGCAATTAAATTTAGCACATTCGCCAAGAGAGTAAGAATATCAGCAAAGCAAATCAGTCGCTGGCAAGCGTTCAACGACATCATAAACGAACTAACCTAGACTTTACGTTTGCTCAGTCCCTCTTTCTTGCCATTAAAAAGCGCGTTTTGAATTTGTACTGAAAATCTAAGCAACAGCTGTTCGCAACCTCAGTTCGACGCAATTCTCTCTCTCAAACCATCGAGCGTTTGAGCGTTTTTTTTTCATTCGAACAGTCGAACGTCAGCGTCGCAGCCAAAATAGCAGGGCAATCGTTCAGACTAATTTTTTCACATTGCTCTTCTTGAAAAACCCTGTTTTAAGCCACTTGTTCTTTTGCTTGTGGGGAGTTATTCAACACTTTAGTTCAAACATTGTTTTCCAACACTATTTTCCAACACTATTTACCAACACTATTTACCAACACTATTTACCAACACTATTTACCAACTTTTCAATAATGATTTCCATCAATGATTATGAACATTGTTTTACAACACTGCTTTTCTACAATGTTTTACAACACAGTTTATCAACATTGTTTTCCAACACTATCTAGCAACACAATTTTTAACAATCTTGTTCCCCAACATTGTTTGCCTACACTGTATTCCTACATTTTTTTCTTCATTATCTTCCAACATTGTTTTCAACACTATTTTATTACGTCCGTTTTTCAACATTGTTTGCCAACACTGTTTCCCAACACTGTTTTCCTAATCCTATTTTTTCAACACTGTTGTTCAACACTGTTTTCAGTATAATTTTCCAACACTAATTATCATCAATATTTTCAACACTATTTTCTAATACTGTTTTCCAACACTGTTTCCAATTGGTAGAAACACTTTTCGCAAAATGTATTACTCAGACCGCATTTACTCTATGATTTTACTTCATGAAGTTCTTCTGTTTGTGGGGAAAAGGTGAAAAGGGGCAGCCGAAACTGGCAAAGCTTTATGACCTACCATGGCGTGCAGCTTTTTCGATAATTCTTCTTTGCTGTGTTCCGATTGAACTGATGCAGGGTTGATTTGTAGTTTATTTGCCAATCGAGTTGACGAGTGTTGAAATATAACTTACGAAGCAAACTGCGCTTGAAGTTTTAACGAAGCTTCAAAGAAAAATCGAAGAGAGTTTCATGAAGCAAACTTCATAGTGTAAACACGGACTTAGAAATTATGCCTTAGGGAAAGCAACTGACCGTGATTTAAAAGGCAAAAATTATTGCAAATTCCAAACTATAATTAAGGTTATCGCAATTTTGTGGATAAGGACGTTATCATTCATTTTCACTTTCGCAAACATTTTGCGATTTTGAGACCAAATTTGCTCCAAAAACCGGTTTAAAAATCTCAAAATTTTTGCGAAAGTGAAAATGGGAGCATGACTGTATATGATTTTTCGACCATATATACGGGTATATATACACATACTTTGAATTGAATTTTATTAACAGCTTTCAAAAAGGTTAACCGTTAAGAATAAGTGGCGCCATCTATACGGGTTACAATTGCACTAATTTCTCAAAAGCATGAAAGCTTTAAAGCTTCATAAAAGTTCACTGCGCATGAGAATCACGCCGAAAGCTCGTTAAAAGCTGTTTAGTTTGTGCGCCAAATTTAAAATATTTGCTGAGAAAATGATTATTTAGTTTACATTTTTGCAAAAATTCAGCAAAAATAAACTATTTTGGTTAATTAAAAGATTTAAATATGATATTGAACTTATACATAAACTTGTAAAGTATTTTATTAAATTAACGATTCTCTTCTGTTACTTTCTTTCCAGCGAACACTTCATTTCCGAGCACACCGTGATGGCTGTCTTCACCTCTCAGGGTCAAGTGGGTGGACCATGTCGTTATATGCCCGCTACGCGACGACAGAATCATCAATGCCGCAAGGAGACCGGCCTGCCGGGTACACTGAGTGAGGCACGACGTTTGGCCACTTTGCATTGTGAGGATCAATTTCGTTATGATCGTTGGAATTGCTCAATTGAGACGCGTGGCAAGAGGAATATATTCAAGAAACTGTACAAGGAGACGGCCTTTGTGCACGCCTTGACAGCCGCAGCGATGACTCATTCCATAGCACGGGCCTGTGCCGAGGGTAGAATGACCAAATGCAGTTGTGGGCCACGTAAACAGAATCGTGTGGATCAGGATTTTCAATGGGGCGGCTGTAATGATAATCTCAAGCATGGCAAAAGGGTGACGCGTAGCTTTTTGGATTTGCGCGGGGGCGAAGGGGACGAGGTCAGCGAGATATTGCGACATGACTCGGAAGTGAGTACTGGGGAAAAATGAGAATAAGCCTAAATTAAAATATCCCATTTATTACTTTAGGTTGGCATCGAGGCCGTCTCCACGCTAATGAAGGATAAATGCAAATGCCATGGCGTCTCTGGCTCCTGTTCGATGAAGACCTGCTGGAAAAAAATGGCCGATTTTAATGCTACGGCCACTTTGCTAAGACAAAAGTATAACCAGGCCATACGCAAGGCACCAAATCAGCGAACCATGCGGCAGGTACCCTCAAGTCGCATGAAAAAGGCCAAACAGCGACGCAAGAAAGTGAGTGAATTTTTTGTATATTCTGAAAAACTAAAACTTTAATTTTTGTTTTTTTTTTTTGTTCTTTCAGCCACAACAATCGCAATATACCACGCTCTATTATTTGGAGACCTCGCCCACCTATTGCTCGGTCACCAAGGATCGCCAGTGTCTGCATCCGGACAATTGTGCGAATTTGTGCTGTGGGCGTGGCTATACCACGCAGGTCTTTAAGCAGGTGGAGAAATGTCGCTGTCGATTCCATAATGAACGTTGCTGCAAATTGATCTGTGACTATTGTCAACGCTATGAGGATCGATATTTTTGTAAATAAGATGATGACACTCTATCTCTCTCCAATCTCTCTCTCTCTCTCACTCACTCAGTCTCGCTAGCTCGCTCTCTCTCTCTGTCTCTCTAAGCGCTCACCCAAACAAACAATGAAAAATAGTAATTTGTAAAGTTTTTTTTCAATTATTGCTTGTATTTTTTCCATTCTAAAATATTCAAAATATTCACTTGCATACACACACACACACACACATGCATACTTACATCTATTCTATATAGTAAAAACTTAGCCCAGAACAACAACAACAACAACCACCAACACAACAACAACATACAAAAAATCTCAAAAAAATGGCAAAACTTCATTAAGCAAAGAAGAAGAAAATCTAAAAAAAAAAAAAATTCACAACAAAGCAGATGCTAAACAACACAAAAACCACAGCAACACAGCAACAAAAACAAAACGAAAAAAACAATTTTAATAAGTATTTAAACATAAAAAACAAACCAAAAAAAACACTTAAAAATGAAATGAAATAAAAAGTTTCACATAACTAAAATGTGTTTATTTGGGAGCGGTTTTAGAACGCGTCCAAAGCACAAATGAAGCTTTTAAAAACGCGTGCGAATATAAAAGCTGTTAAAAACGCCTGTTGGGTTTGGCAAGCGTTTTAAAACGCCTGGTGAGTTTTTAGAGCGTTTTAAAAACGCTTGAAATTAAATGGAATTCTGAACCAGTATTTAGAATACATCTTAAGTCGAGATTTATCCGCATTACGATGAAGCAAACTCCATGAAGTTTTCTAAAGCTCTCGCTTGTAGGTAAGAGGTGTAGAGGGGCAAGCTTCCCCACCACACCCCTTTCAAACAAGCAAGAGCTTTTAGAGAACATCATGAAGTTTGCTTCATCGTGTAAATCCCGTTAGCTTATCAATCAAAAAACTTCAAGCTATTCCAAACGTCCACACAAAGCTTAAATCAATAAACCAATCATTAAAATTGCGAGCATGTGCAATCGACGAGCTCGTTGCATGTTAAGCTTGTTTGCCTTGACGCTCGTTGAGCACGAGTCGCAGCGAGCGATTGTAAAATATACAATAAACAACATGTGCGAGCAAAAGAGATAGGTGCTCGTTTCTTAAAGCCCATATGAATATTTGAGTTCCGTGTCAGTGCAGAGCTTAAAGTATATTTATACATATAACAAAATAAACAAATGACGATTCAAGTCGCCAATTTAGAGTTTTACCAGGAGCCAGCACGACGAAAATTGAAGAATTTGACGAGGAACGTTCAGTACAACCACCTGATGGGATCAGGGAGGCTCTGTTTAATATGAGCATTACGCAAAAAACGTCCACAGTATTAGGAAAGGCTCGCTCAAAAATTTATTTTCACGTTTTTTTCGATCGTCTAAACGGAAATCCGTATGCGGCCAGAAAGATGGGAAAGAATTGTCTATCAGTGTACACTGTACAGCACTTCGAACTAAAAATATATGTAGCCATTATATTACAATGAAGCT
>JAEIFT010000972.1:0-26705 GCA_018904225.1 Lordiphosa mommai | reverse complement strand
TATAAATATTATGTTAAGTACTACTACCACTTCCCCTCTTACATCCTTTAGTCATTTTCCAGCACAGTCATTTTTCCGGCACACTTTGATACTAGCAACTTACAAATTCTCCATCACGGAGCGCGTGTTGTAGAAAGAACAGCAACGTAGCCTAGCAGAAGAACTTGCTCCCCTGATCCAATGATATATTTCTTGGTAACGTAGCCTACTTTTCCCTTGTGTTTAATATGATATTTTTTTTCAATAGTCAATTTAACAAGACCTCCTAAAAGTATGCAAAATAATAAGATATAAATAAGTTGATCAGTAATCATGTGTTCTGCTGAACGCGCCCATTCGCTATACATTTTCTGTCTTTTGTTCTTTCTTTTTTTCTTTCAATTTTAGGAAGAATTTCTAAATTAATTTTTCTTGAATTTAGGGCGAATTTCCTAAAAATTTTTCGAAAGTTGAGTAAATAAAGGCGATTTTCTAACTTTAATGTTGCGCCTTTGTTTTTAGAATGCGTGCTATGTTATTTTCTTTTCAAAATTTGACGGCAAATTTTTCCAAAATTTAAGAAATTTTTCATTAAAGTATTTAGAAAAATAACCATAATTTTAAGAAAAAAAAAAACTTAATTTTTAAATTTAGAAAATATTTTCTAAAATATTTTATTTACGGGTAATGCTTTCTTAAATTAAGAAAAAAATTCTAAAGTCTACTTATTTTATTTAAATTAAGAAAATTTAGTTTTTAGGGTGAATTTCTTATATTTAGAAATCCAAATTTTTAGAGTGTATATGGGGCATTCTTTTCTCAAACGTCCCAATCAAAAAAATGAAAATTTTTGGACTGGCTTCATACTTTGGTGAATTGTTATCCTATATGAAGGTAATAAATTCCCAAAATATTAACTCATTAAAAAAAAAATTGTAGAAATTAGGGGGGGAGGGTAAGTTTTGACATTTTTAAGTGACATTGGTATTTTTAAATCATAACTATGACAAAACTTTATCGATTTGAAATTGTGAATATGTCATTTTTAAAAGCATTTGTCATGTAATTTTTGAAAAAAATAACAAAAATAAAAAAAATTTAAATTCACCCCCTATTTTACAAAAATTATACCGTTATTTTATTTTTTATTTGAATTTTTTTTAGTTTTTTCAATGGGTATTTTTCAAAAAAAAAAATTTTAATTTTTTGAAATTAGGATCATTTCCTATAAACTGTGTAAATATGATAGTGGGCCAAAAATAACTTTAGGAAATATTGAATTAATAATAATAATTAAAAAATTAAACTTTATCGATTTTAAATTTTAAATATGACATTTTAAAGCATTATTTATGTACTTTTTGAAAATAACAACAAAATTTAAAAAAAGTTAAAATTAACCCCCCTATTTTTTTTTAATTTACCCTTATTTTGAGAAAGAATGCCCTATATATTTTGTCTATATTTTCCCTATAATTAAGCTTCTTTTTAAACCACATTCGCAGACCATAATTAATTATAGAACTGATAACTGATTTCCATAATGCCTTTTTGCATTTGCCGACAAACAACAACAGCAGCAGCAACAGCAACATGGCCAACTAATTGCCGTGAATTTCAACAGATATGCAACTAATGTGCAGTTGCCGCCTCCAAAAGTGGCAATAAATGGAGAACACACAACAACAGCAGCAACATCTGCGCTTTGAAGTTGCCTCATGTTGCTGGGGGGGGGGTTGCAGGAGGAAGAGACGACAACAAGAGCTGATAAATTGGAAGTGCATCTGACGCTGGCATAGAAGATGTTGCTGCTTGTAATGTTGCTGCTGTTGTTGCTGTTGCTGCTGCTGCAGTTCCTAATATGGGTTGCTGTTGTGTCTGCATTTGCATTTGCCGTCGCTCGCGACGCTGTTAATGAAAATGCCAAACCAGGCATTGCCATCCACAGCGTCCACATCCGCTGTCTCATAACCATGTATCTACCTTCTTAACTCCCCCTTCCTGCCATCATCCAGTTGCCTATGACAGCAGCAGCAGCAGCAACATCATCATCAGCAATAGCAGCAGCAGTTGCAGCTTCCCTGAAGATGCCGCTCCATCTCCCTTTGCAACAGTCACGCTGGCTTGTCAAACAGTCACCCCTCCATACCCCCTTTCCCTCTGGTGTACGCTTGGCAAAATCCATTTGCATATTTGCATCCTTATGCCTGCCAGTTAACGGCCCCCTCCCCCTCTCTCTTTCTACCACTTTGGCAAGCGGCGCGCTTTTAACGACAAAGTGTGAAATTTCATTGAATTTGAGCTCGTTGACAAAAGTGGAATGACAACAACAACAACAACAACAACAAGCAGCAGCAGCAGCAATGCAGGTGTTGCAATTTGTTGTTGTTGCTGTTGTTGTCCTTGTTGTTTTGCAAATTAATTTAAATTATAGTTTTTGTTATCGTTGCCTGCATTTTATGCATATTAGTGTGTGTGTGTGAGAGGGGGGGGGACTTGGTGTATATCTTTTTCTGTTGAACCAGCTAATTTGGTGGAAAATGATAGCCCGCAATTAATATGCCATTTGCTGTTGGTTGCTCTTGTTGTTATTGCTTTCATACTTATTTTATGCTAATTTTTAGACAAACTAAAACAGAATGGAGAAAAAAAAAAAGAAAGCAAATAGAGCGATAAAAAGCTTAGATATATTCATGGGGAAAATAAGTAAGTGACTTCCATTAGGGAGAAAGGCAATAACATTAATATGGCTTAAGTAAGAAAAACAATAGCAAAGAAACTGACTTCAATTTGAAGAGCTTCTTTTAATAGTTCCTAAAACCAGTTCCAATTTTATAAATGGTTCAATGAACCAAAGATTTTATTTTTGTGGCCAGTGTCCAACAATGTTCTAGAATTTCTTTGTCTAAGGGTCCAACAATGTTCGAGAATTTCTTAGTTTGAGGGCCGTTTTCTCATGTTCCTGTTTTTCAAATCCAGGTGCTTTTTGAGACAATTTATATAGTCTACATTTAGGCCGCATTTAAAATCATACTCGGGCCTTTTTTGACACAAGCAAAGATGTTTAAAAAGCGGCCTAAAAATAGGCAACATAAATTTTCTCAAAAATCACCTGGATTTAAAAAACAGAAACATGAGAAAACGGCCCTAAATACACTCAAAAAAAAAAATAAAAAAAACCTACTATTAAGGCTGAGCAGTTCCTTAAACAATAAATTGCCATTAATTTAATATTCATGGCAATTTTTTAGAAAAAATGCTGACACACAACACAGGAATATATGGTCTACAATTATTTTTGACGTGATGAGCGAAAAGATGACAAAGTTCTTAATATTAGTTTGAATATATTAGGGGTAATCCTTTGGGGTACCCGACCACGAATGGCTTTAATTGGCTATCACTAGAGGGCCGGGTATTTTTTGGGCTACGTCGTTTTGTAATAAGCCCGGATCGATTTCAAAGATTGGCCTGGGCCTAAATGCAAAAAAACCATACCCGTCCCGTGCCCACATCTACGTATTTCCTACTTTGGATATTATTTAGAGCCTGACGGCTTTCTATGGCTTTTTTCCAAGCGAACAATGTGTGGACAACGTGGCTGAAGAGGCCATATCTGTCTACGGTCTCTGATGCTACATCCTCCTACATAGGCTGCACATATGTGGGATCCAGTCGGTAATCCGAATTTAGCATTTCGTAAGTGTGACCCTCCACCGTTTAGGCCTTTTTTACCTTTCTAGGTCTTTTTAACCTTTTCTGGTCACACTGTTTTAGTTGGGTTCCACACACTTTTAATAAATAGCAAATTCCTGCCAGGAAATTTCCGCAGTGGTGGATACTAGCCTTAAATGTTTTTCAGAGGATAAAAAAACTCTCGGTGAATAAGCATGGGTCTGTCTTGTCTTGTGCGCGCCTCCACCCCACACATATTTTTGGAATCGAATTTATTTTAATTTTTGGCAACTTTTGGCCTTAAATTAAGGTGAAAACGCAACCTTAAATTCAGGGTATGATGTCTTTGGCGCAATTTTGAGTACAAATTGCCTGAATTTTAGGTTATTTTTGACGGTTTCAGGCATTTTATTTCTCTGAGTATATGCAAGGAAAAATGCACACTATTTCAAACTGTCCTTCCAATTCCCAACTGGTCTTAGCACTTTACTTTATGACCTGATAACCTACATACTTATACCTCAACCACTGCTCGAAAAATGAATGTGACATCTTAGACATGTGACAAGAACCAGCGTGTGCGATGGTGCACAGCGCTGACATGCAATTTCCTTTTGCTGTTGGATTCGCTGACAAAGCATATCTGATATTAAAATTTATTTTTCTTTATTTTTCAGAAAGATTTGTATGAACCAAAGAAGCTGGTGGTGCTACTGGAAGAGTCAAGCGATGTCCTATTCCTATGAAATAAGGTGGTGAGTGTGTGTCTTAAGTTTTTAATTCCTTAAACCAATTTTTTGTTTCAGATCTCTTTCCAGATGACCTAAAAACTTATTTCGGCACAACTCTTCATATGAATAGAAACACTTTTGAAAGTCTTTGCATCCCTGCTTTAAGTATAAAATAGTTAATTATGTTGTTTAATTACCAAAATACTAAAATATTTAAATTTTTCTAGATTCTGGATTCATTACCAAATCCTGAATTATCTACCAAACAGGCGAGTTCTGAGGACATTTGTTCAAAACTACAATGGACCACAACTCCCGTGTTCTTGTCAGGATGAAATTGATGTCAAGTTGATTCTATTTCCGAGGCGTTGAATCAGTGTATGTAAAACTGTAAAATTCTATTAAGAAATTTCTCCAAAATGGTCCTAAAATCATAAAATTTACATATCTCTGCCATTTAAAGGGCTATGAGAATTTACTTGGGCCAGCATATAGTTTCTTGTGAATTAACATTTGGTGGCATTACCAAATCCTTGATTAGCCTGCAAACAGCCGAGAAATAAAAAACTAAAAAGGCTATAGCTTCCAAATCCTGGCCAGAATCAGGACAGTCTGGTCCTGACCAAAAACGACAAAAAAAATTATTATTTTTTCGAGGAGCACAAATATCTGGCCGAAGATCACGTCTAATATATGTTTTTTCCCAGAAATTTAAGCATTTAATGTAGAGTCCTTTTTTGTTGGTCCAGGAAGGTGTTGTATTTAATGTCCTGTGACCATTTGCTATTCATCATTTCAATTTTTCTAATTTCATTTGTTTATCCATTATTCTTTCAGGGCTGCAGCCAATTCATTGTGACACCCAAACTGAATACGCGTGCCCACATGCGTACCATAGTCCTACATCCTTTGCCCCGTCTGGATGAGATCAGCCGCGATTTTGGTTCGGCTCCTCAAGCAGCGTTTTTCCGGCAGGCATGGTTGCCTCAACACGGCTATCCTGTGAGCGGCGTACATCCCTTCAACGACTCCTAGTTATAATCCTACCCTAAACACCCTGTAATGTAATAGTTATTAATAGATACTAAGACCGCAAATAAACATTTTGAGATTTTAAAAGTTCGCTTCAAGGATCCAATTTTTCGGTATCCTTGTCAAGGGCATTAAGAATGAGTCATAATTATGCAAATAGCAGGACTATTCGCATGTCCTTTAGCCAGATGATAGTCCCTTGAATAGTTCTCATTTTAACACCGATTTGGTCCTGATCCTGGCAAGGATACGGGAAATATTCCCTATTTTCCAGAAATTGTTAAAAAAAAAATCACAAAACCCCTATTATCTCAGCTGTCCGCAGGACTATTTGAATGTCCTTTGGCCACATGATAGTCCTTCGGAGTACAATCATTTTGACACCAATTTTGTCCTGATCCTGGCAAGGATACAGCAGCTATGGCCTATTTAAGTTTTAGAGAAAAGTCCTTATTTCTCGTCTCTTTAAAGGATAATCCAGGATCTAGTGATGCCATCGAAGGCTAATTCACCAGGACTATCTGCTGACCAAAGCACATCCTTTTAGTCCTTCAAATGGCTGCGATATGACGATTTTTGTAATACAAGGATAATCTTTAATTTGGTCCTAGCAGGCGCATATCCTGCCGCAGGACCTCAGGACTTGGTTTCCCCGAATCCTGGCAAAAATTCTGATCGATTGGCATCAAAGGATATGGGGGTCATCTAGGACTCGGGCACTTGAAATTTTTGCAAGGGGTTGGGTCAGCAAAAATGGCCAAAAACCGCAAAACCCCCTTTTTCTCAGCCATTTGAAGGACTACAAGGATGCGCTTTGGCCAGGATACATTTCTCACTGATTAATGACGATTGGCATCGAGAGATCCTGGATTATCCTTCCAGGAGCCGAGTTTTTATGGCATTTTCCTTAAACTAAAATAGGCCATAGCGGCCGTATCCTTGCCAGGATCAGGACCAAACTGGTGGCAAAATGATTCTATGTCAGAGGACTATCATCTGGCCAAAGGACATGCAAATCGTCCTGCAGGGAGCCGAGAAAATAGGGATTTTGTGTTTTTGGGCAATTTCTAGCGTGGCCGAGGCTGAAAAATTACAAGTCCTGGATTCCTAGATGACCCCCATATCCTTTGATGGCAAACGATCAGAATCGATCCCAGGATTCGGGCAAACCAAGTCCCGATGTCCTGCGGCAGGATATACGCCTGCTAGGACGATTTTAAGATTTCACCAGCGCTGAAAATTCAAGTTGCAAAAAAAAATTCATTGCATACCCTGAGGGGCAGCCATTCTGATTCTGCCATCTGATTTGGGCCAAAACTGATTTTGCAAAATTTTAAAACACCAGGCCAACAGAAACTAGTAGTAGGTGGATCTTGAAAAATTCAAGTTGAAAATTTTTTGTTGCCTACTTTCCGGGGCAGCCATTCGAGGTGCCAAAAATTGCCTCAAAAAGAGCAACTGCCCTCATTTGAAGCACCAGGCCAACAGCAATTAGTAGGAGGTGAACTTCGATTTTTGCAGAGCAAATAGTGCAGACACGAACCCTAGTCGGGACCCCAACCATTCAGCCATTTAATTAATTTAGTTTATACAAAAACCTGAATTTTATTAACACAAAAAAATACACATAAAAACACAGATTTCAATAGAAATTATATAAATTATACATCGTTTTTGTTTTGCGTTTTTTGTATGGGTAATTTAATAGCGTATCCTGTATCCTGGATGAGCCACATATCCTTTGCCAACAGTCGAGAGAACGCCTCAAGAAGATCCCGATAAAGCCATTACAAAATATGCCAAAAATCTGAAAATATAACAAAAAAAAAGATTGGATTAAAATTTTTGCAAGGGTAGAGGCCACTTGAAGGACCAAAAGGATGTGCTTTGGCAAGAAGATAGTTTTTGTGAAATCCTGCCTACAGAGTACTTTTCTCTTAAACTTCAATAGCCTATAGCTCCCATATCCTTGACAGGATCAGGACCAAAAATAATTATTTTTTCAAGGACTATTATCTGGCCAAAGAAAAAGGGATGAAAAATTAACCTAAAATTTTGGCAAGGGAAGTAAACATCTAAATTTTTATAAAATCGTCAAAAATTTACAAAAAACGCTATATCGTGGCCAACTGAAGGACTACAAGGATGTGCTTTGGCCAGGAGATAGTCCTTGTCAATTAACAGTCGATAGCATCAACAAATCCTAGATTATCCTTCCAGGAGCCGAGTTTTAAGGACTTTTCTCTCAAAATTAAAATAAGATATAGCTCCCGAATCCTTGTCAGGATCAGGACCAAACTGGTGTCGAAATGATTCTTTTTTTGAGGGCTAAATTCGGGCCAAAGGACATGCGTATAGTCCTGCGGGGAGCTGAGATATTAATATTTTGTATTTATGTCCTTTTTTTAGCTATGCAGAGCCGGAATATTTGTTGTCCCTTTTTGAAGCCAATCGATTAGAATTGTCTCCAGGATTCGGAAAACTCAAGCGGCAAGATATAAGCAAGATATGGCATAATAATAGTGAACATTACCCTTGAATCACAAAATACGTTTATATCTTGGCCATCTAAAGGATTACTAGGATGTGTTTTGGCCAGCAGATAGTCCTTGTAAATTAACATTATATGGTATTACAAAATCCTGGATTATCCTTCGAACAGCCGAGTTATATGGACTTTTCTCTAAAACTAAAAGAGGCCTTATCTCCCAAATCCTTGCCAAACTGGTGTCAAAATGATTCTACTTTTAGGGACTATCTTCTGGCTAAGGCCTATGTAAATAGTCCTGCGGATAGCTAAGATATTTAGTATTTTTTGCTTTTTGACTATTTTTACCGATGTAGATCCGGTAAAATTTCACAATATACGCTATATCTCGGCCATCTGAAGGACTATAAGCAGGTGCTTGGGCCAGCAGATAATTCTTGTGTATATATATTCGAAGGCATTATCAAATCCTGGATTATCCTGCAAACAGCCTAGAAATAGGGACTTTTCTTTAACACTAAAATAGGCTATAACTTCCATATCCTGACCAGGATTTGGATCAAATTGGTGTTACAATAATTATACTTTAAAGGACTATTAGTTGGATAAAAAACATGCAAATAGTCCTGTGAATAGCTAAGATATTTGGGATTTAGTGTATTATTAGCTCATAAATTTCAAGAACTTTGTTTCCTAGATGACCCACACATTCTTTGATGCCAATCGATTAGAATTGTCTCTAGGATTCGGGCAAACCAAGTCCCAATGTTTTGCGGCAGAATATAAGCAAGATATGGCTTAAAAAAAAACAACAAAAATTTGTTTATATTTTTTCAAGATCACAAAAATTCTAAAAATCACAAAATTCACCCTAACTCGGGCATTTTAAGGCTTTTAAGAATGTAGCCAGCTGGATTATCCTGCAAACAAGCTAGATATAAGGACTTTTCTTTATAGCACCCATACCCTAGCCAGGATCAGTAACAAAATTGGTGTCAAAATGAAGTTTTCTTCCCCTTATCAGACTTAAGCCTAACACTTAATATTCCTGGCCGTGTGACCCATAAACTCTGACTGCACTTACTTATCCACACCTACTTATCCCTGTGGCTCTTCTTCTGCTCCCTTTTTTTTTTGCTATTCCACAATCCTCGGGCCATTCTCTCAATTATATGCAGTCCGCCTTTTGCTTAAGTAATTTTCTAATGACACCGCAGAGGAAAAATGACTTTTGCGTCGGGGTGTTCCGCCTCCTGCTGCTGCTGCTGCTACTGGCGACGTTCATTAGATTAAAAGCAATTTACAGTAAAACTTTTTGCCCACAAAACGCAAACGCCTTCTGTCCTGATGCTTCTGCTCTTGCATATACACACACACACACGTGCTGCACATGTTCCCCAAACGCCGTGCAAATGTAGATCCCCCAAAAGTCATTTGCCGCCTTTTGGCTTTTTATTTTTGGAATTCAACAAATTTGCGGATTTGGTTTGTAATTTATTAAATTTATCGCCTTAAGCATAGGGGGGCAGGGGGCCTGCGGTTGCGCCTTTCCGGCCAGGCCAGACTACTGGAAGGCAGGCAGGCATCTGCAACATTTGTTGATGACAACCAAAAGACACAAAATGCAACATTTCAGGGAAGGGAACGACGACCATTTGGGAAGTCGTTCGGGAGCTTAGAAGTTATTATTTTGATTTATAGAAAAAGTTCGTTAGCGAGCGAAAGTTGCTCATATATTTTCGGGAAGGATTCCACTGCCAAAAGAGGGAAAAGTTTAAATGGTTTTGTTTTCCTTGTACTGCTGCCATATGGCTGAGTGTATACACTGTGTAAACATATTCACTCTAATCAATTTTCTTTGGTGGTAACCGCTTGCACCACCTGCACTTGCACCTCAATCTCTCTCAGTTTTCTCTCATTCCAGGGCTGGGATTTACTGCTACAGGGTCTATTCGGATCACCGCCATCTTTTTTATGCTCCTCCTTGCAATACATTTCATGCAATTCATCACAGTCTGTATTACATATATTCTTCCAACCCTGGGCATTTATATGATACAAACGAACTATACCACCCGAATAGGCATCCTTGCTAGTGGCATGATAAATGGCTCTACGGGCCAAATCATAAGCCTCCTGATCATTCAGATCCCAGCGATAACCCGTATCCAATACACCCAAAGCATAAGGCGAACCGCTACCCACTGAAAAAATATTGCCATGCGAACGCATACCCTCAGAATCCACATAAATCAATTTGGGTCCCTCATCATCATAACCGGCCAACATCATGCCCATTACCAAACCCATTCCCTTATATTCCGTCGATATATTACACATCATACGAGCGGCTGTATCCACAGTAATGCGTCGTTTATAACGCAACTCATGCAGTCTACACTCTCGAGCCAGCACACGATCCCAGTACACACAATCAGCGGCTCCACCGGCCAAAGTGCCCAGCATATAATCATTCAGCTCCACTATCTTTTTCATGGTCTGTGAACCTATATATTGGCCAGAAGTGGCTCGAGAATCGGCACAAAGTATTACACCTCCCTGGTACTTAAAGCCCAAGGTGGTGGTGCCATGCTCAAAATCCATTTGGATATTACAGTGTTTCAAGATTTTGGCTAGATTTTCAGCGGGCTAAGGATTAGCAATAATGAAGAATAGATTTAAGGAGGAGTCTCAAAAAACGAACCTTCTCAAAGGGCGGTGCCATCAGGGCATAGGGATTACTAAAGTTACTGGTGGCCTGTTCCAGCTGTTCCAGTTCCCATTCAATATGAAAGTCTTCGTAGCGCTTCATGAAAGGCAAACGATTGACTCCGCATATCTGTTCGAGGGCCATCTTAAGGCTTAATTTGGAGTTTAAATAAAAGATTTTTATATTAAAAGCTTTGTTCAATTGATAAGAAATTCATTAACAGGCTTTAGGGTATTCAACTTTCTAGACACCTTTTCTGCTACGTATGCGCAAAATACACACCAAAATCTAAGAGAGGTGATAGAGAGAAATCATTCAATCATCTTTTCAAACGGCTTACAACATTCAATTTAAACACATCAAGTGAGCAAAATTTTGTTTGTACTCCGTGCCGCCGGAAACTTTAGCTTTCTAGGAGATGCCATTCATTGTCCCAGCACAATAGAGCAATGAAATTGGGCTCATTCAGCAGAACATCTTGCCACCTGATCAATGATATATTTATTGGTAATTAACGTAGCCTACTTTTTCTTTAATCTTTAATATGATATTTTACAAATGCCAATTTAACCAGACCCCTAAAGTAGTTCTGTAAAGCTGGTCAGTGATCTAGTGTCTGTGCTGAACGCGCCCATTACCTAACAAATTATTACTTTTGCCTATATGAAGTTGATAGGTGTTCTACGAAAACCAATGTCTAGTCAAATTCCCGACTATAACGTCAGTTGATCTACCATCGTCATTTTCGGCTACCCAGCAAGGTAAGGTAATGGAAATTGGATTCGAAACTATGGCGCTTAGTCATTGACTCTTCCTGCGATAGCCTTTGAAAACCAATTTTTTAGATTTTTTTGTTTTGACATATTATTATAGTTTGGACATTCCCCTTTCATCACCTTAAAACTATTTTTAAAAAATTTCAAAATAAGTTTAGCAGATATAGCCCTTTTAGTAGAGCAATGTTGTTGCTAAAGTGAGTATTTTTACGTTGCTCGAAACTTTAAGCGCTTTTTCTCGAAACCACGTTTTCGGCCCGTAGCGTCAGTTTTACTGAACCGATGTTGATCGGCCATATTGCAATTGACGCAGAATTGATGTAATTTTGGCCCGTACCTCAATCAAGATAAAAAACATTTTTTACTACAAAAAAAATATTTTTTTAATTTCCCCTAATTTTCAAAAAAAAAATAATGATAAATATGATTGAGGTACGGGCCAAAATTAAATCAATTCTGATCATAACCTCATTTACCGTTTTCATTTCCGATAAACAAGAGTCCCGGAATCATGGCTACTACCACTACACCTTTTTTGGGACCTTAATTGGCAGGCCGATAACTTGTTCAACAGCCCTCGAATTCCAAAAATTTTTTTTCCTTTTTTATTTAATTAATAAATAACACCAAACAAAAAACCAAATTAAAAAAAACTCTTGTGGTTTTTCCTCAGAATTATACACTTGAAAGTGTATATTAATTTGCCCAATTTTTAACACACACAAACCAAAATCACCCCCCCCCCCAAAAAACTAAAATTCTTGATCAAGGCGACGGGCCGGGTTCATTTCCGCTTGTCCGTCCGTCCGTCTGTATCTGTCTGACTGTCTGTTTCTACGCGAACTAGTCCCTCAGTTTTATAACTATCGAGCTGGAAATTTTGCCAGAGTCTTCTTTTTACGCCCGCCCATATATCGGAACCGCCCGGATCGCTGACTAAGGTCTTTGTGAGAAAAACTTTTTAGATTTCCATTGTAGCGTCACCAATCGTTCCCATATATTAGTTTTATATGTTTCCACACAATTCGGAAAAAATTTATCAAAATCGGATGACCATAGCATATAGCCTGCCATATAAATGGTAGGTCAAAAACTACTTCTAGTGAGAAAAACTTTTTTTTTTTTCTATCGTAGCGTCTCAATCTTAGTATATATTAGTTTTATATTCTTTCACATAATTTCGAAAAAATTTATCAAAATCTGCTTTCCTTTTGACTGCGATACCACCGATCGGTCAGGTCCATGTCTTTTTACTATAAGAAAAGTTTTTTCTGGTATCAAATTTTTATTATCAATGATTTAAAAATTTTAAATATCTAATACCTATATCATATATATTTAACCGGTTAAATCAGTTGGAGTAAACTTTTTCAAGTTAATAAAACTTCGGCACAGTCGAAGTTAGCTTTGCCAACTTCTCTCGTTTTAAATAACCCGTATAAAACACTGTTCAAAGTTAGAAGACACCATAAGTCTATTCGTTCTTGCCCTAATCATTTTATTATGATTTACCTGTACCTCATATGACTGTCTCCATTTTCTTTATCTGTATAGGTAACATGTATTATCCAACCACTGTTATTTATAGCGATTAATAAGATTACTCTTCCCTACTAGCTTTTAGTTCTATTTTGAACTTTTATTTTGTTATTTTGATCCTCTTACTGCCAGTGCCCCAAACTTTGATGAAAAATTCGTTGAAAAGAAAACTTATCGACAAAATTTAAAAATAGTTCGTGCTTTATTTTTAAGTCCTACAAAATCTGCAGTAATGGCTATTTAGACAAATTTTCATTAAAATGATTTGCCAGTGAGACCTTAACTTTAAATCAATATTTGAAATGAAGGAAAATTAGTTAGTCTTGATATAAATATTAATTACTCTTAAAAGCTAATTAAAAGTAACTTTTTTATAACTTTCCATAGGGACGGGAAATATGGAATACCCAACCTAGTAATGTTTTTTTTCTGATTTACCTTACCTTACCTAGTTAGGAAATATGTGTAAATTTTTTTCAATCCCTGGTTGTCCCATTATAACTCTTTTATAAATTGAATAAAAATATATCTTTGTATACATCTTAAGCAACATTTGCTTTAAGTATTCAAAAGGTTAAGCACTTTGCGTTATCGAACACTTTGACCCAATTCACTAATTGATATTTTGTTTATATTATCGTCCTCATTTAATTAGCTAAAACACTCACCTAGGCCAACAGACACACTTGACTGAAAAGAAAAGTAATTCCAGCTCAGCGAGCAGCAACCAATCGTCTTTCTGAAACACAAGAATCAATAGGTTAATCTTAAAATAGAAATTATTTATATAAGAATAGTTAAAGCCCACTCGATGGGCCTTAGGGACAAATATTTATAAAAAAATATAAATCGAAGTGAAACAAATTTTTTCTATATCAAAATATATTCAAAAACGACCCAAATGGTATGGGAATTGGTCGTTTTTGGATCGAAAGGAATTTGTAGAGCACATGGGTATATTTCAATGTTGTGTTGATTGCTATCGGAATATTTCGCCTGTTGTCTAGAAGTCTTCCAAACTTTATGTATAAATTCCAGCCAGTCAATGGCTTTTTAAAAGAAGAATTAGTAAGTTTAAAGCAAAAACTGTAACCCACAGAAATAAAATACAAATTGCCAAAAAAAAACAGCCTTAAACGTCTTCTCTACACAATTTCCTCATCTTATTTTTGTTATTTTTTTTTTTTTTTTTCTTAAACTAAAACTTTTCAGCTTTTGGTATTACAAACCTAAGTAATTCCCCACGAGAAATATTTGCACTTTTATTTTCACTTGTATTTTATTTACTCGACGGCTTAACATTATTGTTTTAAAATCCTGGTAAAATCCTTTGTTTTACTGCTTATTGTCTGTGCTCAACTTTCTTCGTGAGCAACTTTTAAGCTAGGGAAAAGTTTGCCACTTTCTGCGAGACGCCGCCGCCGACGACCTTCTGTTCCCTCTGTTACCATCAACCATATCCAATTTGCAGTTCATCATCTGTCGTCCTGGGCCCTGTCACAGACAACTCAAAACTGTACGCAGATTTTGACAGTGCGCCTAATTGAGCCCCAAACAGTTTTGACATTTGCGACCGCGCCGCATTTAATTTATTTTAATTGAAACAGGCCCCGCAACGGATTAGCAACAGCTAATCCGCTTGCTGGCTGGACAGACAACCGGACCAACCGACCGACTGACTGACTGGACACAGTCTAAAGATGGATGATGGCAAAGTTCAAAAGTTTAGGCTGCAGCAAGCAACATACACAGGCACCGGGCACAGGCACAGAAGCGGAAACTTTGGGGCCAAAAGTTGCTTATTAGGTCAACTTGTGCTGACAGCTTTGAATCCAAAGGAATCAAAGCCAAAAACCAAAAAAACAAAAAAAAAAATTACGAAACTATTTTTCTAGCCTCGCTACAGTTCGCTTTTTTGCTCTGCTGACTAACAAAGTATTCAATTTTTACGATGATGCATTAAATTAAAAAGTTTGCCCAGTTCATTTCGGAGTATGAAGGGTAGCTTGAGGTATATACGTTGGGTGCATAATATAAATTACGAAATAAATTCAGACGAACGAGCCCTAAATTTATGTTAAAATTAGCTATATACCCAAGCGCTCGCGCGACAGCTCGGGTTCTTCAAAATTGTGTTGCTATTTTTCTTTTATAAAATTAATAATTTTTTAATACCGTTGTAGAGAGTTTATAATCAAATTTAAAAAGGGTACGGAACGCGTTGTGTACCCCGGAAAATACAGCTAAGGCAATATAACCGAGGTATTAAGTTCATAAATAAAAGAAATAACTCACCTACAAATAATTTATCATGGAAATTTTTAATAAGGCGGAAGAACCATTATTAAACCGGTTCAATCGGGTTCGGAACCGGTCTTGAACCAGTAAAATGTCTCACTCCATTTAATTTTCAAATTCATATCTTTAATGATTTCTGAGATAAGGCTCTGAACCATTTTTGAACCGGTTCAGCGGGTTTGAAAACAGTCTTGAACCAACGAAATGTCTATCTCCATATAACTTACCTACAAAAGCAAGTTCAAAATTTCTATATGGCTTTTCTGATTGACATTAACTGAACATCTGTAAAAATTCATTAAAGTTCAGTTCAAAATCGGTATTGGTTTAGACCTCTATTTATAAAGAGCAAACAAAAAAACATATTTTCACTTTTATATATACAGTTGGGGAAAAAAAAAATAGCACCACTATAACACATTTTCTAATACATTTCATGCATCCTCTAAACTCAGAAAACAATCTAAAATTCACTCTAAGAGAATTAAACATGAAGGCAAGCAAGTGTAAGGATAATTGGTTTGTTTTTCATAGCAAAAGAATAGGTTCAAAGGAAACTAGATCAAAATCATAATGGAATCAACAAGATGAGAAAACAATATATTGGATACTGTGAAAATGCTATCTTCCATCAGAATACTCTCACCAAAAACAAGCCAAAATGTACTTAAAAACCAGAACCAAGAGATGCAACCGAATGATTCGGGAAAAAGTCTCTGAACGTTTAAGGTGGCCTTCACACTAAAATTACCAGATTTCAATCCATCGAAAATCTGTGTGCTAATGTCAAAAGGCAAAGTTACAGCTCTAAGACCAGGACAGTTAATCACTATAGAAAGTCATTCTGGAGAATAAGATTCCCATAAATATGTTCCCTAAATTTTAGAAAATTCCAAAAAGTATAAACGGTAAAAGAAAGCTATGTTTTTCAAAGGTGAATCTAAACAACATTTTGTTAAATTATTTGCGATTTTTAACTGTCAGTTTATGTGTACTTTGGGAAAAAACATTTTGGAATTAGGCGAAATATATTTTTGGGGGGAAATAAAACCCTAAAAAGGAAGCGGAACCATTAACCGAAATAAACCGTTTTAAGCCACGTACCGGTTTGAAAACCGGAACCGATATTACATATATTGAGAATTCTGAATTCTTGTACAAAAATAAAAGTTGTATCATTTTTGAGATTTGTACGGTTACCACTAGGAGCGGACAAAAGCGTCAAGCGAAATTGTTTGTCCAAAAAAAAAAAGATGAAAAAACCTATATTTTTGCATATTTTTAGAACACTATTTTTCAGTTCTATTACAACCATTATCTTTTTGTAGAAAAAAAAAAATTTTTTAAAAAAAAAAAAAAATAACAAATGCATGTATTCCAGAAAAATCTAGATACCGTATCGGAACCGAAATAAGCTGAAAACCGAAATAGAACCTTTAACCGAAATACTCATTTCGGTACGTACCGGAACTGATATTCGTTTCGGGATTAATCCCTGATTCTGGTATAAATTAATGTTTTCAAAGTGATACCGTCACCAATGTAAATGCGCTATTAGGTATTTTGTGCAATTGTGGTACGGTCACACCGGCAGGGTTGGAGCCGCACTAACTATTGGTGTTTTTTGTTGGAATTATTAATCGCCAATTGAAATCAAAAATGTCGAACGAGGAAAATAGAAAATGAAGTATTTTACAGTGGTAGAAGAACTGAGTCTTGTGGATCTTGTTGAGGAGAATTAGGACGTGTTGGAGAACAAATAGTGGGACGTGACCAGGAAACATAAGTAGGGAATCTAGCCAACAGATTCAGTAAAAAGAAAGGCATTTGGAGCGAATGAAAGCAGCGACAGGTTTTTCTCACTGAAACTAAAGTCCAAGTCAGAACTGGCAAAGAAGAGAGAGCACAAATTTCATCTAGTGGTGTATCTATTCATGGTGTGGCGGTGACAAGAAGTGAGACAGACAATGTTTAAATGAATAGCACCACTGACAATATGTAAGCTTTGAGTAGTATTTGAATGACCGCCACATTATGATAGAAACACCTTGGTATCTCTCGGGAGGCTTTTTGCCATAATGGGTCTAAGCAGTGAACTTGTCCTATGCAATTCAAATTTAGTAATTTAGGTATAACATTTATTTGCAGCGGCTGTTTATGTGTATTGTTCGGTGTGACCGTATGCGTGCATGGATAAAAATACCAAACATGCATGGCAATTCACATGGTTTTTAAATCCAAGAGGTTGGAAGTAGATTTCTACTAAGCTCACACACATATTTGTTTATTTAACCAATTTTTCCATCCCTCAAATTAAGGAGTAAAACCAGTTCGACTTACTTTGACGTAAGTTTGCCAACCTCCCCCCCCTGATTTTATCTCATTTTCGTCAAAAACTTTTGTGGGCTTTTAACGACTTGGCATCGGTTTTCATTGCCAAAATGTATACTTGCCCCTCTCTCACCTTCTTTGGTGGATTCAGATTCCAATTTTATGGTATTTAGATATACGCACAACTCCTCCTCACAACGCTCACCTAATTGTTGGGCCTTAGATTTTACGGCACTTTGAAAGCCGTTAATCCGTATTTTATGTACTTAATTAGTTTTCCGCTCTCGTAAATTTTGATGATCGATCGAAAAGAAAAAAACTTTTTTGATTTTCAGATAAGCCTAAGCTGACTTTATGGCTCTCTCACAACACATCATCCGTCGCGAAATGGAGGGGAAAATTGAATTGAATGCGATGCACGCTAGTCCGAGTCATCTGAATCCTCGAGTTCGTCGTCCCTACGGAAGCATAAATGCTTTTCATAGAAATTAATAACCATTTGGGGTATCTTCCGGTTGGCCTCCGCAGCCGAGATCAATTTTCCCTTCGGGTAATCCTTGAATTTGATAAGAACACCAATTCGTCATTATGATAGGTGGCACCCAAAATTTCCTCCGGCTCCTGGCCATTTTCAATGCTAGTTAACATTATTATTGTTTTTTTCTGAAAATGGAAAGCAATTTGATGGGGCAGATTAGTGATTGACCATGACGAGTCTGGGACATGCAGCACTAAAAACACGCGCTGCCCCTTTGTTTGTGGCAACAAAAGCGCGGAATTTGTTCCAGCCACAAACTGAAGAAGAAGCCTTTGTCCATTGATGGATGCGGAGAAGCAGTGGGCTGCAGCACGTGTTTAAAGCTAACTAAGCGGCAATGCCTTTGATTCCGCCGCATCAGCCGCTTGTCGGAATGATACTCCATAAAAGGGACGCATCATTCTGCTGCTTTTGGCTTTACTCACCTTGCAGATGTTGTAAAGATTCTCTAATTATCAAATGTAATTTAATACTTGAAAAAAAAATTGCCTCGTGTTTGTCGCCTCCGCTCAGTGTCCGCTTTCTGCCCAGTGTTGGTCAACGTCCAGTGTGACCGCAGGCTACAGCGGAAAAATACTTTAAATTTTAATACCGCTTTCGCCTTTTGTCAAATATCAATTAAATTGCTGTAATTGACGTTTTAAACATTAAAATAAATGTTTAAAATTTTAAACCATTCAAATAGTGTTTTAAGGTTACCGATAAATAATTTAGTATTTTTACATAATTCCACCTGGGGAGAGGGGATTTTTTTTTAGGTGAAAATAGGCTGGTACTTTAATAATTTGGTCACATTCTTTTGCAAAATGTTATCGATAAATTGTTATTAAATTCAACGTGGGTACGTACACCTGACGCCACCGCAGCTAATGGCAAAGAACAGTTCAATTAATCATTGTAACCTGCCTAGTGAATTTTTCATTGGCTTTAATTAACCAAAAAATGTTGCAATTAATTGACTTTGCTTGCTCAATTTAATTAAATGTTTTATACCCTTGCCGTGAATTGTATTATAATTTTGTTGAGATTTTGGGCAGGGCAAAAAAATATATAAACATAAAAATTTTAAAATCAAATTTTCCTATAAAATACAATATTGTGTTATAAAAAGGTCTTATTTTAAATATTTCTACAATTTTTATATTTATATGTGAAAATAACCCTACCTATCATTATATTTGGTTCATAATCAGAATAAAATCGGATAGTATTCTGGTACGGTAAAAAAAATTTGTTTTTAGGTTATAATATTAATAGTACAAGGTATGTATCCGGTATAATTTTATAATATACCTTACGTAAAAAATTGAACTCTATCCGAAATGAAAATATCGGTTAAAGGTTCTATTATGGTTTTCAAGTAATTTCTTTCGGTTCGGTTCCGGTCCAATACGGTACCCAGATTTTTATTTCGTATACCGCTACGGTACCGGTATAAGTATATTTTTTAATATTTAAAAATTGAAATTGTTTCACAATATCAAAAATTGATGTACAAAATTTAAAAAATATTTTATGATATACCACATAAAACGTTTTTTAAAATATTTCTAGTTCTTATCCGTTTTTATTTTGGACAAACAATTTCGGTAAAAAAAAATATTTTATATATAAATCATTCTAAAATCGAAAAATATTTATTAATTATGGTTCAAAATAATCGGTCTCAAAATCTTCTGTGTTCCTGCCATATTAAAGAGAATATTTTGTTATTTGGTAGATTTAAACTGTTATATAAGATTAGTTTTCTATATAGCTTTCCTTATTACGCTGGCAAAATCAGCTCTAAACGCTCTTAAACATTTGGAAACTAAAATCTGTCGAGTTTTTGTTACATGACATTTTTCTAAATATTGAAACGAAATTTTTTTCAAATGGAAATAATATTTCTAAATTTTGGGAGGCGAAATTTGATTTATCTCAAGAAGCTTTATTTCTAATATTTATATTAACATTTTTCTAACATTTCTATATTTCGGGGTTTTACTAAGACTAAAAAATCCCTTAAATTTAATTAAGGGGATTATATTTACGAAAGAAAAGTTTTTCCGCCTTTTTAAGACATTTTTTCGAAATCGTTTATATCTTAAGGTCGGATTTTGCCGGTTGATATATATATTTCAAATAATCATACATCAATAAAAATAAAATAAGAAAAAACCTAAACAGTACCGGTATTAGCGTTTCGTTAGAGTGGTCCCTAAAGTTCGTAGGTTTCGGTTCTCAAAAAATGTTTAATATCGGTTCCGGTTTTGATACCGTTTTGTGGCTGGTTTATTTCGGTTAACGTTTCGGTTCCGGTATTATTCCTAGTTACGTATATTTTAGTAGAAATTCGACAAAATTCTTTACAGTTAAGTTAGAAGTTAAGATTCTGATATAAATACACAAAGAGAAAACAATTAATAATACCAGTTAGCTTATAGCCTAACGTCCATTTAGTATAATGAATATTTTAAATATTACAGTTAACGACAGTTAGACTTCTTGCTTGAGGTCTCCTCTCAGAAACAAGTTCAAATATAAACGAAAAAGAAATAAACATTTAGGTCAGAAGGTTTACGTAAATTCGACGGTGCTTACCAGTTTATAAATATACCCTCGAAAGGTATCTTAAATATTGTCACGAATATTTGTAATATGGATATAAATATTTTACCCTCGTAATATTTAATATTATTGATCCATAAAGCTTATCTTAGTATAACCACATTTCCCGTCTGTCCGTTTTATGTCCGCTAGATCCGTATGTCATCGTTTGTACATCTTCGTCTGTGTATATAAACTATCTCTATCCCTAGTTTGGAACGCTACGTTGGAAACCAAAATTTGCTAGAATAGTTTTTAAATACTATATGTATAGCACCCATTTGTTAGATTCGGCTGGATCATGACATATATACTAATATAGCTGCCATAGGAACGATACGGGGACAACGAAAAATTTTTTTCGCTAGAAGTACTTTTTGTTTTCATCTATATAGCATCATTATATATTTCCATAATTTATTTATTTACCCCTTTCCATATTTTTTTCCATTTTTTATATGCTTTCAGTCATCATTCTGATAAATTTATCAAAATCGATGATATTTTTTTTTTATCAAATAAAATTATATACTTATAAAAATTTTCTCACCGATATTTTTTCCGCCGTTTATTCAAAAATCGGCGGCTATATACCAAGTCATGCCGATTTTTATCCTTCTTATTTTTTTCCAAATTGTGTAAAATATATACTTAAACTCATTGAAAATTGGAGGTACTCACTTATTCCGATTGTTCCTGGCTATATAAATGTAATTTTGATAACATAAAAATTTTGTTTGCTGCTCACCCATTTTGAACTTTTTGAGGTCCACTGATTCGATTGGCGCTTCAATGGTTTCCAATGATGTATCCAAGCTGCATCTAGAATTACAAAACAAAAAAAAATTCAGTAAGAAAATATGTTGTATTTTTTTTTGTGTCTCAAATTGTTCTTTCATTTTCCGCTCATTGTATTTTCTATTAGATTATTTATGGATATACAAGGGTATATACGCTTCGGCCTGTCAATCTTCCCTTTCTCTCATTTATTTAAATTGTTGCTGCATGTATCTTGCAAAAACGGATGAGCCACGCTTAGCCTGACCATGTAACTGAAATTAGGTCATTTGGCTGGCTGTTGGCTACCTACGACTGTGGCATTAATCAAATTGTGGAAAAAAAAAAAAGAAATATAACCAAAGGCTATTTAATGCAATTTATATTGTCTTATTTCGCTTGCAGGCGATTAACATGTAGCAAAATGACTGCAATTCAATTTAAATAGCCGTAAGGGTAGCGAATTAAAGGGATAATTTATATATATACATAGGTATGTAGAGAAGTCTGCCAAATCTAAGATGTAGCGCTATATAAACGCCAACTAAATAAATTATATTTAATAAAAAAAGACAACAGTACGTATAAAAGTACGTAATAAACATAACTTATAAAAGGGACGCCCAAAGCGTATGCTCTCACAGCTTAATTGTTTTGACGTACGGGCACCCACACCGCCACTCGCTAATAAGCAGTTTCTCTCCAGTTCAATCTTGTTTTAGTGTCTGCTCTGCCGTAAGCAGGCTGTGGGCATTCCTGACTAAGAACCTTATCGCTTCTGTTTTCTTATACGCTTAATGTACACACAAAAATCAAGAGATAGGAGGGAAATTAACCACCCAATTTTTGTTGAATTGCTTTTAAAGTCTTACTAATTTCATACCAATAAACTTTTTCCTAACTATGTAAAACCAACTAACTATGCCAACGCTTCAACAATAATTTTCTAAGAATAACACAAAAGTAAACATGCAAATGCACAAAGCTCAAGCGCAATTTGAATTGATAAAGTAAATTTGAATGCGAAAGTAAACAATTTGCCATGCAAATTTTGAGAGAAACATGCAAAGACCCCCCCCCCCCCCCCCCACGCACAGCGAGGGGAGCTTAAAAATGTTAATGTTAACAAAATATTTATCAAATCATGAATTTAAAAGCTTTTAAAAATATACTTAGAATCAATTAAAAAAAATTATAATTTTTGGTGTACTTAAAATAAAAATGTAAAACTTTTAAATTACCCACCGCAGCCACTCCATATGCAATGAAGTAGCCCAACTTGCATATGTGAAGGATCTCTGCCTCAACTCACTCACTCACTTTAATCAGTATGCATAAAACTTTGGGCTAAGTATGAAAAAATATTTAAAAGAAAGTTTCTTTCAACAGCTGAGGAGAAAAACTGCTGCCAGACGATGCTGTCTCGGTTGCAAATAATTTCAGAATTTTCCCATTGAAAACAAGACAAACATTTCAGTCATTCAATTCATTTTTGGAGGAGTTTGCCACATTTTAAGTTGATTTTTAATGAGAAAATTTCTTGCATATTTTAATTAGAAAACTGCATCAAAGAGCACAAAGGGAGAAATTAAATTAAAAAAACTGTTTTGTGCATTTAAGCAAATAGTAAACGCGCGTGACAGCTCCTCCAACCCCTCCCCAGCAGGTGTGTGCGGTTTTTTTTCCTCATACGTGCCGAGTGGAGTTTTATTTTTTAATTAAGCTGTTTACATTTAGCTCGTAATGTCCTTGCCTGTCCCTAAGAAGAAGAAGGAAAAAAAAGCATAAAAACTGCACACACACACACACACACACCTTTTTGTGGGTCAAGTGAGCAGCGCCAAGTTCTTGCACAATTAAAAATGTGCAAACTTGCATTATTAAAAAGAATTCCATTCGCTGGCTGACACTCGCCCTAGCGGCGGGGACAATGCCAAGTGGTCACTCGATCCAGTAACCAAAAAACCAGCACAAACTGGTGGCAAAATTACAAGAAAAAACTGATTTAAAATTTTTTGTACTCATTTGCATATCCTTGCGGAAAGTAACTGACAGATAACATACAGTTTGTATGCAAGTCGGGATTAAGAAGCAACCAAAAAGTTTTCTTTTGTAGGCGTGGAATTTAAAAGAAATACATTTAAATCTCTCGCCTACTAAGAAAATTTCATGAAGTTTGCTTCATCATGTAAATCCCGTCTAAGACATTTCATATTAGCTCAGCCACCCAAATTGTTTTATGTGGAATATCGAGTATATGTACAATAAATATCCTTATATGAAGAATTTTTGTATGCAAGAGCGGGAAAATTTTATATAAGAAATTTATTGGTTGTATGCAAAGTGCAAGTAAGCAAATATCACAATATTTTCAGCAAATTTTATATTGCTACCAATTTATTAATCTGGAAAACCCTTGCTCCTTTATATTATCTATTTTCTGAGATCCTTTAGCTTGAGAATAGTTGCCTACCTTTTGGGGCTAGGTGTTTTAGCGAATTACGAACTATATTTTATTTTGCATACTTGTAGGGGTCAACTGTCCTAATGCTTTGGAAACAGTCATTTGCATTGCCTACTTTTTGGGGTAGCCCATAGTAATATCGATACAGAAAAGAGAGGAAGATTTGGCTCACATATGACACATTCCAGCCATGCAAATTGTTTTTTTAACCACATCGCTTCCCAATCAAATGAACGATAGTCGAGTTATAAGCAAATCAATTCGGTTTCGATCCTAAGCTAAAAGCTTGATAGGCACAAAAGCCACGATATGATAATCGGTGTATAAAACGCTCTCTTAGCTAATAAAAATGGTTGAATTTGTTTGAATAATTGTTTTGGTACACGATTTTTAGCGTCGAAATTTTGCGATTTACTGCATTCCCGAAGCAACTTTACGATCGCAAAATTATAAGCATGGAATGTATATATTGGGTCGATCACTAAGTAATTTCGTTTTGATGACAACAGTTAATCTTATCGCTTTACCGTTATATATAAAAACATTGTACAATTTTTGGGAATAGTTTGATTTGCTTATCCTACGTCAAAGAAGTGATGGGTTTGAAGCGTATTGTTACTGTAAGACTGTAAAGCGCAAGAGATCTTGGTCTTAAAACGATGAACCAGCTCAAACCACATTGTAGGCCGACAGTCACCAAAAAAAGGTTATGTTGTCTGTTTGGTGGGATTTCAAAGGGATCGTTTATTTTGAGCTTCTCCACGACAATACTACGATTAATTTTAAAGTGTGATAAGCTGGACAAATTGAGTGATGCAATCAAACAGAAGAGGCCAGAATTGATCAATAGAAAAGGTGTAGTGTTTCACCAGGATAATGCGAGACCACATACAAGTTTAAAGACACGCCAAAAGCTTTTGCAGCTTGAATGGGATGTGCTACCACACCCAACATATTCTCCAGACTTGAAACCTTCGGTCTATTACTTCTTTTGGTCTCTGCTAAATTTTTTGGGAGATGGGAGAACCTTCACCTCAAATCAGGACATCAAAAACCACTTGGAACAGTTTTTTGCCTGCAGGGATCCAACATTTTATGAGCGTGAAATCAATCTCTTGCCTGAAAGATGGCAAAAGGTTTTGGATCAAAATGGAGAATATATTATTTCATCAAATGTTTTACACAATAAAAAAAATTTAAATTGCACAAAATTACTTAGTGAACGACCCAATAGTTATTCTCCCTCTAAACATTGAGAGACCTTTGACCTTTATCGGTCGATTTTATGCAAAAAACTTAGATTGATTTTAAATATAAAGTCTAAAAAAAGAGCCTAATATATAAAACTTTTGTTTTTTGATGGATTTTCACAAATTGACATATCTTTAAAACTGAAACCAACCGGAATTTGAAATAGGTACGATAATCCAACAATCAGAAACAAAGTACTTCAGTCCTCAACATGGCCTCTCATCAAAAGTCTGGAGCAAACATTTTGATCACGTGTCGTATGAGTAATTTTTGATGTTAAAAGTAACTATTCTACCATTTATTGGTGGGAAACGCTCATCTCTAAATAAATCCATAAACGTAACATATGTAAAATTAAAGAATTATTGTAAATGCAAATTGTGCCACACGCCATACGTTTCAAATACAAATTTCCACACTCTGGCAAATCAGTTAAATAATTTGCAGGCGTAAATTGCATAAACTTTTGCCAGGAATATTAAATATGTTACATATATATTAAATTATAACACAAAGCAATTTAGGCCAAAACGTTTTGCAATAAAACACTTGAAAGTGCAATTAATTTGGCGCACAGACACAAAATAAAACGATTGCGACGCAAAAGAGCTAGAAAACTTTGGAAAATAATTAAAAGTGAATAAATTTTGTAGCTTAAGAGCTTTAAGCCACAAGCACACACACACTGAAGTGCTGCCAAAAAGCGGAAGGTTAACAAAGTTTGTCACACGAGAGCAAACTAGTCGATGTCGAAGTGTTTGGTATTTTATTT
Organism: Lordiphosa mommai; assembly: GCA_018904225.1. NCBI lineage: Eukaryota > Metazoa > Arthropoda > Insecta > Diptera > Drosophilidae > Lordiphosa > Lordiphosa mommai. The sequence goes on along the minus strand of JAEIFT010000972.1, from coordinate 755 downwards.
TTATGTTAAAGGCACTTGAATAAAATTGATGTAATGGTACAAAAGCAGGATATATTGTTACCGACATGCAAAGCATGTGGGAAATATAATAAAGAACTAACACACGCACACACACACACACATAGATGCTCATTTGATGCCATATGAGCAGGCCTCCCCAGGGAGAGGAGGTCTGTGTGTGTGTGTGCGTGCGGGTAGGTAAACTACATACAACTGCAAATTTCATACTATTGAGTGGTTTTTGAGTGCATTTGAAATAAATGTTATCAATGAAGTTGCATACTTTATGGTCCCCGAGGGTGGCACGGAGATGGTTATACCAAAATGAAACGGTTTTTACTTGAGTGCCGGCCAGAGAGTGAGTGTTTCAATTTGTTTGATGGAAAATCCAATTGTCGTTTGAAAATTCATTTAAATGCATCTCCAGAGCCATTAAAGTGTGTCCATGCATTCTGTCAATTTCCGTTCCATTTAAAGCAGACTTTTAATTAAAACAAAAAAACAAAAAAAAATCACCCAATCTCGGGGCCAACTTGGTGTGAAAACATTTTTGGTATAAACTGAATGGAAATTTCCATTTTTCTTCTATCTTTTTTGTGCTGATTGAAATGCCATTTCATTTTTACGGTTTAACGTTTGTTTATTTATCGATTTTTCTTGTCTCACTCTGTTTATAAATAAAATTTCAATTTACACATTAAACAAAAAAAATGGGTGCAAAGCAAGACAAAGGCAAAACGAGTTCAACTTTTATA